>JAWPHD010010842.1:0-89528 GCA_037043455.1 Cyrtodaria siliqua | reverse complement strand
CATCATTACCTCATGCAGTGTACACAGGTAGTTGAGCTTGCTCTGTAGTCATCCTCCTGCACCCCTTGCCCCTTCAGTAACAACTGTTTGATGTACAGCAACATGAATGATCTCAGCTTCACTATCTCATCATAGTTTGGTCTCGGGCCTTCTGAAAACTTGTTTTATCATTTCATAAATGTAAGTTTCTCAATCAGCACATGAAAACATATGAACCAGGATAGTTGCCAAACTTCATTTCTCAGCACATTTTAAGCTAAGTATGATGGTTCATGTTTAGAGGAGGATGCAGACCACCCACTTATTCCTGGGTAGAACCAGTACTGTATATCTTCTGCCATCCGTAAGAATCAACACTTATTCCTGGGTAGAACCAGTACTGTATATCATTCCTGGGTAGAAACCAGTACTGTATATCATTCCTGGGTAGAACCAGTACTGTATATCTTCTGCCATCCGTAGAATCAACACTTATTCCTGGGTAGAACCAGTACTGTATATCATTCCTGGGTAGAACCAGTACTGTATATCATTCCTGGGTAGAACCAGTACTGTATATCTTCTGCCATCCGTAAGAATCAACACTTATTCCTGGGTAGAACCAGTACTGTATATCATTCCTGGGTAGAACCAGTACTGTATATCATTCCGGGTAGAACCAGTACTGTATATTCCTGGGTAGAACCAGTACTGTATAGTACCTGGGTAGTACCTGGGTAGAACCAGTACTGTATATCATTCCTGGGTAGAACCAGTACTGTATATCATTCCTGGGTAGAACCAGTACTGTATATTCCTGGGTAGAACCAGTACTGTATAGTACCTGGTAGTACCTGGGTAGAACCAGTACTGTATATCATTCCTGGGTAGAACCAGTACTGTATATCATTCCTGGTAGAACCAGTACTGTATAGTACCTGGGTAGAACCAGTACTGTTATCATTCCTGGGTAGAACAGTACTGTATAGTACCTGGGTAGAACCAGTACTGTATAGTACCTGGGTAGAACCAGTACTGTATAGTCCTGGGTAGAACCAGTACTGTATAGTACCTGGGTAGAACCAGTACTGTATAGTACCTGGGTAGAACCAGTACTGTATACCTCCCACCATCCTGGGTAGAACCAGTACTGTATATCATTCCTGGGTAGAACCATTACTGTATATAATTCCTGGGTAGAACCAGTACTGTATAGTACCTGGTAGAACCAGTACTGTATAGTACCTGGGTAGAACCAGTACTGTATAGTACCTGGGTAGAACCAGTACTGTATAGTACCTGGGTAGAATCAGTACTGTATAGTACCTGGGTAGAACCAGTACTGTAGATCTTCTGCCAACTGTAAGAATCAACACTTTCTGACATAAAATGTCAAGCTCTCAGTAGGATTTGAACCCACAGTGGTGAGAGGGGTGAACCCACAGTGGTGAGAGGCGTGAAACCACAGCGGTGAGAGGCGTGAAGCCAAAGCGGTGAAAGGCATGAAGCCACAGTGGTGAGAGGCGTGAAGCCACAGTGGTGAGAGGCGTGAAGCCACAGCAGTGAGAGGCGTGAACCCACAGCGGTGAGAGGCGTGAGACCACAGCGATTAGAGGCGTGAACCCACAGTGGTGAGAGGCGTGAACCCACAGTGGTGAGAGGCGTGAACCCACAACGGTGAGAGGCGTGAAGCCACAGCAGTGAGAGGCGACATGGTTTTAACTAGTGTTGTTCTGATAATCGATTTATCGATCATCGATCAGTTATGCCTTTTATCTGATTAATCAATTACAATTTTTCATGATCGACTTTACTTGGTTATTGCAAATTATGGCTTATTTCATTCTCTATATACAAGATAATAAATTAGTTCCAATTTTTTAACAAGTAATCACATATTTATAGTGGTATCACAAGTTACTTTTTAAAATATATGTTGGTCAGTTTCATGCAGGTCCTTTATTACCAGAACATACTTGAAATTTTGTACTATAGTCTGAAAAAGGCTTACACTTGTCTTTTATAGCAGCCATGTTTAATCGATTAATGATCGATCATCGGTCGGTTAAAATTCTGATGATCGATCATGAATTTTCAGCTGATTCCCAACACTAGTTTTAACACAGCGTCTTTATCCTCCCAACAATGGCAGTACAGACTCGAGATGAAGCATTGCTTTTTTTCTTTTCAAATCTGATCAAAATTTATGTAACAATAGTATGTCAATACCAACTTTTTAAATATTTTGTCTAACATACGAGACACGTGCATATCCCACAGAGTTGACTGGTCTTGCTTTTTGCTAAAGTGGCTCGACAGGAATGAATGAATGAATGAATGGTGTTTTACGGCACGTCGACACATAAATAGGTCATATTGTGCGCAAAAATTGATGAAAAATGAAGTATTATTTAAAAATTAGTGTAAATATATAAAGATAAAACTATTAAAAAATAAGGGATGATAAGGTGTAATATAAACTATGTATGTAAATCAACAAATGCCCGTGAACGGGTATATAAACAAGTAAATATATATAAGAACACATTATAATGATTTATATAGTCTGATATCTTTTAGGAATCTAAAACAAGACTAAAATCTACAGTATCAAATAACTCTTTCATAGTATTAACATTGTAGTACCTTTGACGCATAGGATCAAAGTCTACACATTCCAGCAATATGTGTTTCACCGTTAACGGTGCAAAGCAGGGTATACATTCTGGTAATTGCTCACCTTGTAATAAATATGAATGAGTATATCGTGTATGCCCTATTCTGCACCGGGCGACAAAGAATGAAGGTAGTTACATAATAATTACACTACTGAAACATCTATCAATACTTTAGTATAATATACGTCTTTTCGTGCAGAGTTTCAACAACTCATTATCGTTACAATTGTTTATGCTTTAAAAAAAATAGTACACTGTTTTGTGAAGTGAAGGTATTTATGCATTTTTTGTAAACAGTCCAACATGTATTAAGAGACCATTAAAGGGGAAGAAAAAGAAATGTCGCTGTAAGTGACAAATACCCCCGAAGTGGTTTTGACCTTTGACCTCTAAGTGTGACATTGACCTTGGTGCCACGGACCTGGATTTTGCACGCGACATGTCGTCTTGTTGTTGTGAGCACTTGTGCCAAGTTATTTGAAGATCAGTACATGAATGTCAGAGTTATTAAGCGGACACGAAAGCACTTCTTTTTGACCTTTGACCTCTAAGTGTGACCTTGACCTTGGAGCCACTGACCTGGAATTTGCACGCGACACGTCGTCTTGTTGTGCTGAGCACTTATGCTAAGTTATTTGAAAATCCGTCCAGGAATGTCAGAGTTATTGACCAGACACGATTGGACGGACCGACCGACCGACGGACGGTGCGACTACTATATGTAGTATTCGGTGGCAACAACATTATTATCTTAACACGCGTGGTCCGGTAAGGTGCATTTTAGATCAGAACAATACAGTTGGGAACTTAAACGCTGGTATCTTGCAGCAGGAAGTCTCTTAACAGAGGTGATCGATTGAGCTTTAATTGAATTGTGTTTTACGGCACACCAACACAGAAAAGGTTATATGGTGCCAAACAGGGATGAACATGCCAGGCTCTTGAGCAGGTTTGACTGTACGTCTGATTTGCATAGCAAGATACAGAAGGTTTTCATAAATCATACCAAATAGTGGTACCTACCCACGCCCTTGGCTGTGATTCCACTCCTGTCCTTGGGGTTGATCACCCAGTAGTAATATTTCAGCGTATGCATCGTCTGTAGTACCGCGCTCACTCGACGTATGTTGTTGTAAATCTGGGCATCGTTGATAAAATCTGTTGCTAGGTAACAGTACAGTTTTGTCTGGACCTGGTTAGAAGATGGTTATAAAAGTTAAATCCTTGAAGAAGCTGTTTCCCAAAAATTCTTCGAAACAAAAGTTGGTGGGTTCAATTAAAATAAAATAAACACACATTTGTTTTGCCCTAGGGTTTGCAGAGTAATTCAGACAACATATCACTGTGCTGAGTAAGGCATAGGAGTGCAATAAAGCCATGAGATATTTATCTAGTGTAATAAATATGCAAATGAAGGCAGATTCATCTATCGGTCTTTTCCGTCCAGCTCGGTTAGCATCGAAATTGCCTTGTTGATTTCGATAACCGTTTAAAACACCAGATTACGAACATAAACACGGTAGATCCGTCATTTGGTGTCGACCCACACAAAGGACGTAATCATATGACAACGTTAAACACAGTGATATCCTTACCTCCATATCAGCATGTATCCAGAGGGCGGGGTTGAAGAGAATGTGATCAAAGAGGTGTTTCAGAAGAGTGCCACCTGTAGGGAGCTTCACCAGGAAGTTGGTCAGTTTGAGGAACACCTCTAAAACTGCAGGTGTGATATGGTCCCGTGATGACTGAAAATAGTGCATAAATTTATGATATAATATCTCCATGATATGGTCCCACAATGACTGAAAAAAGTGCATAAACTTATAACACCTCTAGCACTGCAGGTGTGATATGGTCCTGACATTACCGAAAATAGTCATTAGTGCATAACCTTACAACACCTCTAACACTGCAGGTGTGATATGGTCCTGACATTACTGAAAATAGTCATTAGTGCATAACCTTACAACACCTCTAACACTGCAGGTGTGATATGGTCCTGACATTACCGAAAATAGTCATTAGTGCATACCGGTAACCTTACAACACCTCTAACACTGCAGGTGTGATATGGTCCTTATAACACTTCAATACTTTAGCTCTTGTTCTTTTTTTTAAGATTTTTGCACATAGTAGCCCAGGTTTTTTCGGTGCTGTAGACACATTCCTAAAGATTAACATTGTGATGTTTTAATAGTTAAAACCAGGTATCCTAAGTTATTAATCATTTAAACAGATCAGTCTCTTTTTAGAACTGTGTTAAATGATTTTGTTGTAATTTGTCATTAGCAGAAGTTCATAAAGTGATTTATTGATTATTTCCAGACTACTCTGATTAAAAATACTTGGCTGCCTGGTGAGCATGCAGTCATTTTCAGAAAGTCAGTACAGAGGTAAGTGTTAGCCCCCGGGGCGCTGGCATGTGATTTGAGACCCTGGGCCCTGTTTTATTAAACATCTTACGATGTCTCAAATTTTAAAATCGTTCACTTTATTTTACCTAAGCATCCAATGTAGACAATTATGTGTGCACGTAGTGCAGAAATATCACATGTATAAGAAAATGAAATGAAATCCCGTTTATTTGAAAAATATAATTAATAATAAAGCATTTAAGAAATTGATTTACGATCAAAATGGTCGTAAGTTGTTTCATAAAAAGGGCCCCTGATCTACTGAAACAGTGTGAATATAACTAGATATCTCTTTTAGTGATATGCAGAGACCATTCAAGATCAAGTTATATTCATCCCAACCACCATTATTATACCAACAATGAGGAGAGTATCAACAATCTGCCTACCTTTTCTAGCAGATGTCCGATTACAAGGAACCCTTTATTTTGGATCATCTGTTGTTGAATGGTGGAGGAACTCTCTATCAGGTTGTACAGCAGACCTAGTAGGTTGGCACTGAAATTAAGCAATTATATCAGGTTGTACATGGACCTAGTAGGTTGGCACATAAATTAAGCAATTATATCAGGTTGTACATGGACCTAGTAGGTTGGCACTGAAATTAAGCAATTATATCAGGTTGTACATGGACCTAGTAGGTTGGCACTGAAATTAAGCAATTATATCAGGTTGTACATGGACCTAGTAGGTTGGCACTGAAATTAAGCAATTATTTCAGGTTGTACAGCAGACATAGTAGGTTGGCACTGAAATTAAGCAATTATATCAGGTTGTACAGCAGACCTAGTAGGTTGGCACTGAAATAAAGCAATTATATCAGGTTGTACAGCAGACCTATTAGGTTGGCACTGAAATAAAGCAATTATATCAGGTTGTACAGCAGACCTTGTAGGTTGGCACTGAAATAAAGCAATTATATCAGGTTGTACAGCAGACCTAGTAGGTTGGCACTGAAATTAAGCAATTATATCAGGTTGTACAGCAGACCTAGTAGGTTGGCACTGAAATAAAGCAATTTTATCAGGTTGTACAGCAGACCTAGTAGGTTGGCACTGAAATAAAGCAATTATATCAGGTTGTACAGCAGACCTTGTAGGTTGGCACTGAAATAAAGCAATTATATCAGGTTGTACAGCAGACCTAGTAGGTTGGCACTGAAATTAAGCAATTATATCAGGTTGTACAGCAGACCTAGTAGGTTGGCACTGAAATAAAGCAATTATATCAGGTTGTACAGCAGACCTAGTAGGTTGGCACTGAAATTAAGCAATAAGACTGTACTTTATAGCTTTACTCCAAACATTTTACTTTGGCAGGTAAAGACATTCCCTTAAATCTCATTTTCAGTAATTATGACCAATAAAACTAGTGTCAACCAGGTTTCACAACTCCCTCTGGGGTAGACTTATCATAGAGCATTAGTTGTTTCCCTTATAACACAGCCGTATTCTGTACAGTGCAACAATATACAGTCAAACCTGGTCGTATGACCACCTTTGACAAAATTTGCTATTAATTTATACTGCAATCTTATATGCTTAATGGCAAGGACCGTATAATTTCATATAAAAAAAACATCACTAAGCAACCACCATTTCTTTTTTCTTCAGAAAACCAAAATCTGGAGAAAAAAAAAATTGAAGCACATGTTTTAGGAATGAATGCTTGTATCACAAGGAAATATCTGAAGCACATGTTTTAGGAATAACTGTTTGTATCATAAGGAAATGTTTGAAGCAATGTTTTAGGAATGACTGCTTGTATCACAAGGAAATATTTGAAGCAATGTTTTAGCAATGACTGATTGTATCATAAGCAAATATTTGAAGCAATGTTTAGGAATGACTGATTGTATCACAAGGAAATATTTGAAGCAATGTTTAGGAATGACTGCTTGTATCACAAGGAAATATGTAAAGCAATGTTTAGGAATGAATGCTTGTATCACAAGGGAATATTTGAAGCACATGTTTTAGCAATGACTGATTGTATCATAAGCAAATATTTGAAGCAATGTTTAGGAATGACTGCTTATATCACAAGGAAATATTTGAAGCTATGTTTTAGCAATGACTGATTGTATCATAAGCAAATATTTGAAGCAATGTTTAGGAATGAATGCTTGTATCACAAGGAAATATTTGAAGCAATGTTTTAGGAATGACTGATTGTATCATAAGGAAATATATGAAGCAATGTTTAGGAATGACTGCTTGTATCACAAGGAAATATTTGAAGCAATGTTTTAGGAATGACTGATTGTATCATAAGGAAATATGTAAAGCAATGTTTAGGAATGACTGCTTGTATCACAAGGAAATATTTGAAGCACGTTTTAGGAATGACTGTTTGCATCACAAGGAAATATTTGAAGCAATGTTTAGGAATGACTACTTGTATCATATGGAAATATTTGAAGCAATGTTCAGCAATGACTGCTTGTATCATATGGAAATATTTGAAGCACATGTTTTAGGAATGACTGCTTGTATCATATGGAAATAATGCCTTTACCAAATTTGACCGGGTATAGTTTGCATTACCAAATATTGGTGGGAAAATTTGCATACTGAAAATGGATGAGGAAAAATTCCTTACTAAATACTGCTTTACCAAATATGGGTGGGGAAATATTATTTTACCAAATGTGGGTGGGGAAATTATGTATCACAAACTTACAAAATAATATCTCCTTCCTTGTGGTCACTGAAATACAATCAACATAAAAGTTTCCCTGAATTCAAAGGAGTTATAGCTCAGCATCACATGAGGTTATTATGAGCCTGTCAAGGACGAAATCAAGTGTGTGTGAGAGGGTAGAGTGGGATTAAGGCTCAAGATCCCATCTTTGTTATCAGATACATGTATGGCTCAAACTCTAAACCTACTGTTTGAAAGGCAAGTGCACAAGTTGATACCAATACCAAGTGCATGCTTGGGTGTAACAAGCCATATACGAGGCAGCTGTCACACCAGAATAGTGAGAATATGAGTCATTTCAACAGCTACATTATATAGTTAACTGTATTGAAATTTGAAATTTTGCGAAGGTATATCAGTCATTTAATGGTCGCACATTTTTGTTTAATGGCGACGCGTTCGCGGAGCCGTTGAACACGATCTGCGACAGTTAAACGACTGATATACTGTTGCAAATCCAGTTTTTAACCTATTTCATTGTTTTTGACAGTTTTACTCAGAAATGCAATGAAATAAAATGTAATGATGTCACGTTTTTTAAGGTTTAATGTCACATGACTGGATTTGCGATGGGTTATGCATTATTTAATAGTCGCAAATGTGTGAACATCCACCAATAGGATTGCAGAATTTTTTGCAAGTGTGTTAGAAAAATACATTCAGTGGGGAGGGAGACATTCCAATATGTTGCAGATCGAGTTAAATGATATGATGAACAGTGATCAGTTCTTTAACAGACAATGGGATCACAGAGTTATACATGCATTGCCTGTGTAAAGGCATAACTCTAATCTAAAAGGAAACTTCTCTACGACTTTGTCACTGCTCTCAAGACAAATTATTATTTTGTATAATAAAATATTTTCCGAATCCATAGAGTGATTCAGTGAAAATTAGGTTTCAGCACTTACCATGTTGAGTTGTCCACCTTTGGTGTGGTTCCTTCAGTTTTGGAAATGGGCAGGTCTAGTTGTGCAAATAATGGAAACAGAATCTGAAAGTAATCACAAATTGACCATCAATGGGGTATATACACACACCTTAGTCGTCACTCACTGACCATCAATGGGGTATATAAACACACCTTAGTCGTAACTCACTGACCATCAACGGGGTATATACACACACCTTAGTCGTAACTCACTGACCATCAACGGGGTATATACACACACCTTAGTCGTAACTCACTGATCATCAACGGGGTATATACACACACTTTAGTCGTAACTCACTGACCATCAACGGGGTATATACACACACCTTAGTCGTAACTCACTGACCATCAACGGGGTATATACACACACCTTAGTCGTAACTCACTGACCATCAATGGGGTATATACACACACGACTTAGTCGTAACTCACTGACCATCAATGGGGTATATACACACACCTTAGTCGTAACTCACTGACCATCAATGGGGTATATAATTACACCTTAGTCGTAACTCACTGACCATCAATGGGGTATATACGAGGGGTATTCCGTAAATAATGCGACTTCTGTATTATTTCGCGGAACTCATGCAATATTTACATGAAACCACTTCGTATCACTAGAGTGATCACTGACGCGTGTCAAAGGTAAAAATCTCATTCATACATTCACTGACCTTGGTTCAATGTACATTGCTTTATAGCGTATTCGTTACACTATATGTAAAATGACTGGCAAACGAGCAAAAAATGTGCTTGAAATTAGGGCCTATATTGGAGGTAGGTCATTACTTGGGTTGAAGCCGAAAGACATTCACCAAAAGGTGTGTGACATTTACGGGGTAGGTAAAATGTCGTTTAGTACTGTTTGTAGGTGGGTGGCCAAGTTTAAATCCGGGCAACAGCGCTTGAAAGATACTGCTCACCCTGGTCGTCCTCTAACATCAACGACCAAGAATAACGTTGAAAAAATCCGTGAAATCCTGAAAACTGATGCTCGATACACAGTAAGACAATTAGCTCAGATAACAAACTTGTCGTTAGCACGAGTTCATCTAATTTTGAAAAAGCATCTGAAAGTTAAGAAAATACATGCAAGATAGATACTGCGTTTGCTGACAGAGGACCAAAAGAATTGAATTGGATTTTAAAGTCGCACCAACAGCTAAGGTCATATGGCGACTTTCCAGCTTCCATTGGTGGAGGAAGACCCCAGGTGCCTCTCCGGGCAATTTTCGTGCACGGGCGGGCACCTGGGTAGAACCACCGACGTTCCGCAAGCCAGCTGGATAGCTTCCTCACATAAAGATTCCTAGGCCCCTGAGGGATCGAACCAACAGCGGTGAGGGGCAAGTGATTTCAAGTCAGAGAGGTTAACCACTCAGCCACGGACGCCCCAGGACCAAAAGAAGTTAAGGGTTACAACAGCGAAAAAACTTCTGAAAATGTATCCGAAATACAGCACAAAATCGTTTGAGAATTTAGTTACGGGTGATGAAACGTGGGTTCATTATTATGAGCCAAAAAGAAATGTATCTAACCGAATCTGGGCCACGAAAAATATGAAACGACCAATTATTGCCAAACGAATGCAAACTGTTAAGAAGGTTCTGTATGCATTTTGTTTCACTACCAACGGTCCCGCCATGCAGAAGGCGGTGCCATAAGGCAGAACTGTCACAGGACGGTTTTATAAAAACGTTGTATTGAAACAATTGAAGAAGTACTACAAACAGCGTCGCCCTATAACAGGTCTGAAGTATGTTCATCTTCTGCAGGACAACGCGCCCGCCCATAAAGCCCGTATTGTAACGGACTTTTTGGAGTCAGAGAAGATCACCGTTCTCCCGCAGCCCCCTTACTCGCCAGACCTGGGCCCCTGCGACTATTTTCTCTTCCCAAGACTAAAGCATCACTTATATGGGAAGAGATATAACTCGAGGAATGCCCTGGGATCTGCTGTTTACCAGTGTCTTAAGGGCGTACCTGGTTCATGAATACAAAAAATGTTTTCAAAAGTGGATTGCGCGGCTCAAAATGTGTGTTTCGGCTAAGAGGGAGTACTTTGAAGGAAATCGCAAAAACAATTGATCAAAAATGATTATAGTATTCTAGTATCAATACCAATCGCATTATTTACGGAACACCCCTCGTACACACACCTTAGTCGTAACTTACTGACCATCAATGGGGTATATACACACACCTTAGTCGTAACTCACTGACCATCAATGGGGTATATACACACACCTTAGTCGTAACTCACTGACCATCAATGGGGTATATACACACACCTTAGTCGTAACTCACTGACCATCAACGGGGTATATACACATACCTTAGTCGTAACTCACTGACCATCAACGAGGTATATACACACACCTTAGTCGTAACTCACTGACCATCAATGGGGTATATACACACACCTTAGTCCTCACTCACTGACCATCAACTAGGTATATACACACACCTTAGTCGTAACTCACTGACCATCAATGGGGTATATACACACACCTTAGTCGTAACTCATTGACCATCAACGGGGTATATACACACACCTTAGTCGTAACTCACTGACCATCAACGGGGTATATACACACACCTTAGTCGTAACTCACTGACCATCAACAAGGTATATACACACACCTTAGTCGTAACTCACTGACCATCAATGGGGTATATACACACACCTTAGTCGTAACTCACTGACCATACACACACCTTAGTCGTAACTCACTGACCATCAACGGGGTATATACACACACCTTAGTCATAACTCACTGACCATCAACGGGGTATATACACACACCTTAGTCGTAACTCACTGACCATCAACGGGGTATATACACACACCTTAGTCGTAACTCATTGACCATCAACGGGGTATATACACACACCTTAGTCGTAACTCACTGACCATCAACGGGGTATATACACACACCTTAGTCGTAACTCACTGACCATCAACAAGGTATATACACACACCTTAGTCGTAACTCACTGACCATCAATGGGGTATATACACACACCTTAGTCGTAACTCACTGACCATACACACACCTTAGTCGTAACTCACTGACCATCAACGGGGTATATACACACACCTTAGTCGTAACTCACTGACCATCAACGGGGTATATACACACACCTTAGTCGTAACTCACTGACCATCAACGGGGTATATACACACACCTTAGTCGTAACTCACTGACCATCAACGGGGTATATACACACACCTTAGTCGTAGCTCACTGACCATCAATGGGGTATATACACACACCTTAGTCGTAACTCACTGACCATCAATGGGGTATATACACACACCTTAGTCGTAACTCACTGACCATCAATGGGGTATATACACACACCTTAGTCGTAACTCACTGACCATCAACGGGGTATATACACACACCTTAGTCGCAACTCACTGACCATCAACGGGGTATATACACACACCTTAGTCGCAACTCACTGACCATCAACGGGGTATATACACACACCTTAGTCGCAACTCACTGACCATCAATGGGGTATATACACACACCTTAGTCGTAACTCACTGACCATCAACGGGGTATATACACACACCTTAGTCGTAACTCACTGACCATCAATGGGGTATATACACACACCTTAGTCGCAACTCACTGACTATCAACGGGGTATATAAACACACCTTAGTGGTAACTCATTGACCATCAACAGGGTATAAAAACACACCTTAGTCGTAACTCACTGACATGGTCAACAGGGTATATACACACACCTTAGTCGTGACTCACTGACCATCAACGGGGTATATACACACACCTTAGTCGTAACTCACTGACCATCAACGGGGTATATACACACACCTTAGTCGTAACTCACTGACCATCAACTGGGTATATACACACACCTTAGTCGTAACTCACTGACCATCAACGGGGTATATACACACACCTTAGTCGTAACTCACTGACCATCAACTGGGTATATACACACACCTTAGTCGTAACTCACTGACCATCAACGGGGTATATACACACACCTTAGTCGTAACTCACTGACCATCAACGGGGTATATACACACACCTTAGTCGTAACTCACTGACCATCAACGGGGTATATACACACACCTTAGTCGTAACTCACTGACCATCAAGGGGGTATATACACACACCTTAGTCGTAAATCACTGACCATCAATGGGGTATATACACACACCTTAGTCGTAACTCACTGACCATCAATGGGGTATATACACACACCTTAGTCGTAACTCAATACACTATAACTACCCACCTCTAGGTTTGCAGATGTGATCTTTTAAGGGCAGTATTGGAATTTTCAGAGAGTAGTGGCAAAAAATATATGATAAATAAGATAGGTGCAATTTATATACTGTTCTTCGCTAATTAACAGGACTGGAGGCGATTTGGAATACTGACTTGTGTCAATCAAAATACAAATGAAAACCAGTGTGTATCTCAAACAAGAGGGCCAAGATGGCCCTAAATCGATCACCTGAGTACTGGCACATTATCAAACTTCTTCGAAATCTTATGGTCATATACAATCTGTGCAAATTTGGTTAAGATTGTTCAAGAAATGTGGCCTCTGTTGTGTTAACAACATTGATATAGAGACACTGACACAGTTTGGTAAAGATCAAATACAAAATGAAGGTGCTATAATGTAACACCTAGGGCAGGGCCAAATGTGACCTCAGGGCTACATGTAATATACGAGAGCTGTGTGCCTTGTGGTTTCAGAGAAGAAGATTTTTTAAGTTTTTCCCTACACAAGTCTATGTAAAACATGTGACCCCTGGGGCGGGGCCAAGTGTCGGGGTCACCATTTGAACAAACTTGGTAAAGGACCATAACCTTATAGTAAATGCAAAATATTAAACCTCTGGCTCTTGCAGTTTCAGAGAAGATTTTTTTTTTTCCCCCCTAAACAAGTCTATGTTAACAGGCGGGCCAAACTTGACACCAGGGTCACCATTTGAACAAACTTGGTAGAGGACCATAAGCTTATAGCAAATGCAAAATATTAAACCTCTGGCTCTTGCAGTTTCAGAGAAGAAGATTTCTTTTTCAGTTTTTCTCTATACAAGCCTATGTTAAACTGTGAACCCTGGGGCGGGGCCAAATGTGACCCCAGAGTCATCATTTGAACAAACTTAGTAAAGGACCATAATCTTATAGTAAATGCAAAAAACCTCTGGCTTTTGTAGTTTCAGAGAAGATTTTTAAATAAAAATCTTATACAAGTCTATGTAAAACTGTAACCCCCAAACTGTGTGGGGCCAAATTTGACATCAGGGTCACCATTTGAACAAAAAACTTGGTAGAGGACTATAAGCTTATAGCAAATGCAAAATATTAAACATCTGGCTTTTGCAGTTTCATAGATTTTTAAAAAAAAAATCCTAAACTGTGGAAGCTTTGTGCCTTGCGGTTTCAGAGAAGAAGATTTTTTAAAGTTTTTTCCTATACAAGTCTATGAAAAACATGCAAAATCTCATTATACAAACTTTGGATCCCCAGGGCACGGTCATTTTTGACCCCTGGGACTTTATTTGAACAAACTTGATAGTCTAGGCGTTGGCGATCATTTTAAAAGATAAAAGTGTCGAAATCTGTCCAGCGGTTCTTGAGAAGATTTTTTAAGGTTTCGACCATATATGATAATGACGGCCATCTTGGATGTCGCACTGACCTAATTTTAACAAATCTACAAATTTTTCATCTAAGGATCATACATGTGAAGTTTGGTCAAAATTGGCCAAGCGGTTTCTGAGGTCGTTTGAAGCAAAAGTTAACGACGACGGACGGACGGATGACGGACGAAGAGTGATCCCAATAGACGTGCACATGCATTAAACTGAGCATCATGTTATATTCGGTGTCTTTATTCCTAATGAAAATGTTTGGTCTGGGGAACTTGATGACTTAGTAGAATTCGTAAGGTGTTCATATTGTTAGAAGGTGGGATCTACATACATACCTGGACTCCTCCGAGGGAATGTAGAGGACTATGGATGGAATGTGTATTATGTGGGGTGTGTATGGGTGGTGGGGGATCTACATACCTGGACCCCTCCTAGGGAATGCAGAGTACTATGGTTAGAATGTGTATTATGTGGGGTGTGTGTGGGTGGTGGGGGATCTACATACCTGGACCCCTCCGAGGGAATGTAGAGTACTATGGATGGAATGTGTATTATGTGGCGTGTGTGTGGGTGGTGGGGGATCTACATACCTGGACCCCTCCGAGGGAATGTAGAGTACTATGGATGGTATGTGTATTATGTGGGGTGTGTGTGGGTGGTGGGGGATCTACATACCTGGACCCCTCCGAGGGAATGTAGAGTACTATGGATGGAATGTGTATTATGTGGGGTGTGTGTGGGTGGTGGGGGATGTACATACCTGGACCCCTCCGAGGGAATGTAGAGTACTATGGATGGAATGTGTATTATGTGGGGTGTGTGTGGGTGGTGGGGGATCTACATACCTGGACCCCTCCGAGGGAATGTAGAGTACTATGGATGGAATGTGTATTATGTGGGGTGTGTGTGGGTGGTGGGGGATCTACATACCTGGACCCCTCCGAGGGAATGTAGAGTACTCTGGATGGAATGGGTATTATGTGGGTGTGTGTGGGTGGTGGGGGATCTACATACCTGGACCCCTCCGAGGGAATGTAGAGTACTATTGATGGAATGGGTATTATGTGGGGGGGGGATCTACATACCTGGACCCCTCCGAGGGAATGTAGAGTACTATGGATGGAATGGGTTATCACAGCCTTCACGTCCTGCAAACAATCATCATCACTGTCATTAGGATTTGTCTGTTCAGACATTAAACATATAAAAAGGAAGTGTTCATGATTAAGAATCTTCGTCAAACATTACAGCTTGGCATTTACACTTTAAAGAGAAGTCAGACAGCGTCAATCAACCAGAGATAATGCAAAAACAACTGAACTCTTCCACGAAGCGACATTCAAACACTAAATAAAATTTGCATCAAGGATGTTTCATTCCACACAATTAATTTTTTCTTCTTAAGCATGCAATGCATATAATTAATAATTTAATAAACAAACACAAACGTAGATCAATTATAACATAAACATCATTTGTACGAATCATGCACTGAAATATTTGGTAATGAACGATATTTCGATACAAACAAGAGGTCAATGACCTTGAAGCTCTACTGATTGATTTTGCTAGGATCAATTAGACATTAAGAGCAACATTCCTGTGAAGTTTCATGAACATCCGTCAAGTAGTTTCAGAGGAGTAGTCGCTACAAGATTTTACAATATAACTCTATGTAACCTAAGATGGCCACTGGCAGCCATGTTTAACGTCGAATCAAAATAATTTTCCACAAGGATCAACATCATGTCATGCTGATCATTTTAGAAAAAGTCCCATATCAATATCACTTATAGTTTTCAAGAAGTAGTCGCTACAAACTTATTTTTTAAGAATCTATTTTTAGCTGTTACGGCCATCTTGAATTTCCGGCCGACCTGAAATTTTTCTAGGATCAATTAGACATCAAGAGCAACATTCCTGTAAAGTTTCATGACAATCCGCCTAGTAGTTTCAGAGGAGTAGTCGCTACAAGTTTTTACTATATAACTCTATGTAAACAAAGATAGAAAAAGTCCCATATCAATATCACTTATAGTTTTCAAGAAGTAGTCGCTACAAACTTGTATATTAAAACTCTATTTTCAGCTTTGGCGGCCATCTTGGATTTTACATCAACATGAATTTTTGCTAGGATCAACTAGACTTTATGGGCAACACTTCTGTAAAGTTTCATGAATATCCATCTAGTAGTTTCAGAGGAGTTGTCGCTACAAATAAAAGTTTACGGACAGACGGACAGACGGACGGACGACGGACGCCGCACCACGGCATAAGCTCTGCTGATCTCTGATCAGTAGAGCTAAAAATCACAATCAGGCGCCTCCTATATTATTTTTGCCTGATGTCCTAAGATTATATAATATGTGTAATATAAAATGACAATATGAAACAGCAATATCATTTGATGATCATGTATGTAAAATTGTAAAAAAAATAATTTGGAATGCGAAAGATAGAGAAAAAACTTCATCCACTTTGGAGAATAAGGCGCCAAGTACCTTCTTGTTTCATAAGCACATAGCATCATATTCTCCCAAGGGGGCGAATTTCTGATGAATTTTCCAACATATACTGACCCCTGACATCATGGCATGGGGGGAATGCAGGAAATGTGTGGGGTTGCCCTTTGGTGATGACTCAAGGCACAGCTGTCCGTCACAGGCTATAGGGTTGTACATAAACACGATGATGGACGTCAGCTTGCCGTCATACAGAAGCTGTAGGTAGAAAACTCATGTTATATATCTTATAAAAATATTCTTGTCTTACAAGTATTATTAAATAATTGAATTAATAAATGGTGTTTGAACGGTACATAAACATGTCTGGGCAGATTGTGCGCAAAACTGATGAGAATGAAAAATGAAGCAATGAATTACTAAAGAATACGCTAGAAATATATAGGTAAAACTGTGTACAAATAATAAGGAATGATATAGTAAAATATAAACACTTTAAACCAGGGGAATAATAAATTAAAAAAATGTCTGTAAAATGATGTGTAAACAAGTAAATGTAAACAAAAACATATTAAGATGAACATATATAATATATATATATATATATATATTAAAGACGGATTTCTTTCAAGAAATCTAAGATAACTCTGACATAAATTTTACTGAATAATTTGTTCATAGTATTAACTTACATGTATTAAAACACTTTATTACATTTCTAGGCTCACGTTAACCATTCACCAAATCGCCATAGGCGAAAAGTAACCCGATCTGGCAAATAAAAATCGTAAAAAATACATAGCAAATTCGATAGACATCGCCAGTCTGGCAAATCCAAATTTCCGACCGATTTTGTCTAAAAAATCTCGGAAAATCCCTAATTCGAAGTCTTTACCGTTTATAAGCCAATATCCCGCTCGGTGTTCCTAGCCAAATAGCGACAATCAATTTGGACCGATAACTAATTATCGCAGTGTTTATTGAAAACCTCTGCCAAATTGTCCTGTGTGCGATAGACGCCGCCCACAGTCAATCAACTAGTTTGTGTCCCAGTGCTCAATATTATCCATTAATTTAACTGCGTTATCGAGCCGGGTACCGGTTAAAACATCAAATAATGTGGCGTCCTCTTGCGACCAAAATGGCGGATAAAAACAGGAAGTTTGACAGTTTTGTTTAAGAATTAATAAGCCAGAGATGCTCTGCTTATAGGCCGTCGGTCTTTTTGATCTTTACGATCACCGGTAAGTGTTGAGTGCCCATTAATTAGTTGTACACACAGTAGCGTAAATTGGAACAACGGCAATTGTGAACATGTTTGATCGGCTGGCTGTAAATTGGGACAATTTGTGTTTGATTGTTCAATCAACATGAACATGAAACAATACAGAAGGTACGATTACTGAAAATATTGGTACAATTTTAGAATGAAGTGGCTTTTATTACTTATTCTATGCACGATAGTCATGGTGTATGTAGCATTTCTGAATTTTGTCTCACAATGCAACGCAATCTTTCCAGCTTCTTTGGAACCCCTGTTAGATGAACTTGTCGTATGTGCCTCAGCTTAGCCTTACATTTTTGTCTGTGTTATAAATATAGTTATTTATTTTATTTCTATGAATGTTAGCATATTTAAATGCATTTAATAAAAATAATAAATGGTCTAGTCAATGGTGACAAGGGAGTCAGTCTTTATATTTTTTTATTAGGCCAAACAAAATGAATTCTCTGTTTCGCTAACCCGACCGACCCCAATTTTTCCGCCGACCCTACAGTTTTTTTCACCGTTTTTGTAACTATCGATCGTTTTTGCTCTTTTCTATCTTTCCGCATAATATAAATCTTTCCGGTAATTAGTCGTCCCGATTCTTGAAACTCATGTCAATAAAGCGTCTACCGATGCAGGTGTCCACACGGTGACAATGTTTTTTGGAAAAAATCGTTGTCAGATCTGTTGAGTTTGTCACTAATTTTAACGACATGGCAACAAGTTTACTGCTGGTTACGTTTGACAAATGCAGACATTTTCCTGGAATGAAAAAACTGTACCCACGTTAAGCAATTGAATTTTTTTCTGAATATCACGGTGTGCAACCCAACGGAAATTTCGAGAAATCTGGCCGTACTTTCACAGTTTCTGGGTCCACTCATGTAAACACAGATGAAAATTCAGCAAACACCTCACTCGACACAAATTTATGTGTAGGAGAACTGGTCAGTTTTGGCATTAAGTCATTCCATCTGAAGTGTAATGATGACGATGAGCCAAGTCTACTCAGTACAATCAAAGAATGCGCAGAATCGGCAACAAAAGAGGCAGTTGATGCCTTTCAGCTGTTCATGGCAAAAGGCAGGGAATTTCCAGCGAAAAGTACATCTAGGTATTGTGAGTTAAGAGTACGCTGTTGTTTTTAATATCAAAGTATGAGTTTTAAATTATGTCACAAGGTGATTAAAAAGCTGTGGCTCGACCGGGACTTGAACCCAGGGCCTTTCACTTACGAGGCAAACACTCTACCACTGAGCTACCATGCCACACTGTTTTACCAGTCGATTTGTCACAATATACCCAGCTACGTAATATATCCCCTCCTAATTTAGAATTCGTCCCGAATTCTTAGAGTCACAGAGAACATTGTATAAATAATCTCGAGGCTCCATATCAGTAGCCATATTAAACCATAGGTTTTTTACGTTGGGAGCCAAATGTAACAGGTCACCAATGAAAAATGTCCAGCCAGTCCGGGCTTGAACCCCGGACCTCCAGCTTTCAAGTCAGACGCTCTGCTATTGTGAAAAGTTATTGTGAAAAACTACAGTTGATTGCAAAATAATGTAGAAAATGTATTCGAGTCGGATCTGAAATATTTGAGTCCATCTCAAATTCATTTTCTTAAATCTTGGTAAAATAAATTATATTAGAGAAAACATTAAATCTTGAGTTAAAAGATAACAACAAACTCTACTAATTTTCTATATAATGTAAAAGAATATCTATTATTTTGGTTGCTATTTGATAAAGAAATTTGGAGTCATTAAAATCTTAACTTGAGTTTTTTCGTGATACTAGGGCCTCATTTAATATTGAACTTGATCGAGAGATTATGGAAAATTATCTTTTTAAATATTCTGATGTTTATTTTAGGGTGAAATAAAAAGAGAAAACAACTCTTTTTTAAACTTGTATATATTCATTTATTAAATTCAATAAAGTATGTTTTAATACAACATATATTGAAAAAGTAACCTAAGTCCTACTATTTTATATCGCGTAGGGAAAAAAAAAAAGTTATGCCTACCTACCTACCCTATTTTTTTTCAAGACGTTAGCGGAAACGAAGTATTAATTTTGTTTGGCCTTATATGCATGCAGTCATTCTGTCCTTTTTAAAATTGCAGTCTTGACAATTTTTAAAAGTTAAATTACATTAAATTAAATACAATTTTTAAAAAGTTTTGAATATTGTACAACTCCACTTTTAATTATAAGCACTAAAGCAGAATGCAGCATGCATATATGGAAATATGATACCCTATAGGTTAATAAAGCATACTCTTTTAAATTACAATTGATGTGTATGCAAACGCGAGGTGTTAGCGTTCAATTTAAGTTCCAAAATATCTCGGCAAAAGTCTGGCTAAAGACATTCTAATCTGGCTAAAGGATTTTTTAGGGCTTTAGCCTGATTTTAAATCCTAGGCTAGCCTGGCATTTCTATTGGTAACAAGAGGCCCAAGAGGGCCTGTGGACGCTCTACTGGCTAAAACAGCTCTTATAGATTTAGATAGATATAGCTCTCTTCTCCTATAGATTTAACAAAGGAAAATACAATATCGCATTTTTCAACAAATCAAGGGCCATTAGTCTGTTATTACTAACAAGATCTAGCTGGTTTTCGAAATTGTTCAAGATTTCATTGATATACCGCGCTTTGCACAACTAGACATCATACTGAGGCTTCCTGCCAAATTTTGTAGAAATCCAACAAGCCATTTAAGAGGAGTAGCGCCTACAAGAAATTTAAAATAAAAATGTCAAAGGGCCATAACTCCCGTCAAAAATCAGCGAACTGGAACAAAAGCGTGAAATGCACAACTAGACATCTTACCGATGCTTCCTGCCAAGTTTCGTCGAAATTCAACAAGGCATTTAGGATGAGTAGCGCCGACAAGAAATTTTAAAGTAAGTGTCAAGTAATTAAAAAGATAATGAATTTTTTTTTAAAAAAAAGAAATAATTCAAATCAATCAATAAAAAAAAAAAAAAAAAAATATGAAAAAATATGAAAAAATTTAAAAAAAAACAAAAAAAAAATCAAATTAAAAAAAAATAAAAATTAAAAAGAAATTAAAAAACTGTTACCCACGGGGCGCATCCAAATTTGACACCAGGGTCATCATTTGAACAAACTTGGTAGAGGACCATAAGCTGATGCTACATGTAATACATGAGAGCTCTGTGCCATGTGGTTCCAGAGAAGCAGATTTTTTTCAGTTTTTGCCTATACAAGCCTAAGTAAAACTGTGACCCCCAGGGTGGGGCCAAATGTTACCAATGGGTCACCATTTGAACAAACTTGGTAGAAGACCATAAGCTTATAGCAAATGCAAAATATTAAACCTCTGGCTCCTGCAGTTTCAGAGAAGAAGATTTTTTAAGTTTTTCCTATACATGTCTATGTAAAACATGTGACCCTTGGGGCGGGGTCAAATGTGACCCAAGGGTCACAATTTGAACAAAGTTGGTAAAGGACCATAAGCTTATAGCAAGTGCAAAATATTAAACCTCTGGCTCTTGCAGTTCCAGAGAAGACGATTTTTTTCAGTTTTTCCCTATACAAGCATTTATGTAAAACTGTGACACCCGGGCCGGGGCCAGATGTGACCCCAGGGTCACCATTTGAACAAAATTGGTAAAGGACCATAAGCTTATAGCAACAGCAAAATATTAAACCTCTGGCTCTTGCAGTTTCAGAGATGAAGATTTTTTCAGTTTTTCCCTATACATGTCTATGTAAAACATGTGACCCTTGGGGCGGGGCCAAATGTGACCCCAGGGTCACCATTTGAACAAACTTGGTAAAGGACCATAAGCTTATAATAAATGTAAAATATCAAACCTCTGGCTCTTGTAGTTTCCGAGAAGAAGATTTTTAAAAAAAAAATCCTATATAAGTCTATGAAAAACTGTGACCCTCGGGGCGGGGACAAATTTGACCCTGGGGTCATCATTTGAACAAACTTAGTAGAGGACCTTAAGCTGATGCTACATGTAATAAATGAGAGCTCTGTGCCATGTGGTTCCAGAGAAGAAGATTTTTTTCAGTTTTCCCTATACAAGCCTATGTAAAACTGTGACCCAGGGTGGGGCCAAATGTGACCCCTGGGTCACCATTTGAACAAACTTGTTAGAGGACCACAAGCTTATAGCAAATGCAAAATATTAAACCTCTGGCTCTTGCAGTTTCAGAGAAGAAGATTTTTTAAGTTTTTCCCTATACATGTCTATGTAAAACATGTGACCCTTGAGGCGGGGCCAAATGTGACCCGAGGGTCACCATTTGAACAAACTTGGTAAAGGACCATAAGCTTATAGTAAATGCAAAATATCAAACCTCTGGCTGTTGTAGTTTCAGAGAAGAAGTTTTTTTTCAGTTTTCCCTATACAAGCCTATGTAAAACTGTGACCCCCGGGGCGGGGACAAATTTGACCCCAGGGTCACCATTTGAACAAACTTAGTAGAGGACCATAGGCTGATGCTACATGTAATACATGAGAGCTCTGTGCCTTGTGGTTTCAGAGGAGAAGATTTTTTAAAGTTTTTTCCTATATGTCTATATGAAAAACATGCAAAACCTCAATATACAAACTTTGGACCCCCGGGGCACGGCCATTTTTGACCCCGGGGACTTTATTTGAACAATCTTGATAGTCTAGGCGTTGGCGATCATTTTAAAAGAAAAAATGTTGAAATCTGTCCAGCGGTTCTGGAGAAGAAGATTTTTTAAGGTTTCGACCATATATGGTAATGGCAGCCATCTTGGATGTAGCGCTGACCTAATTTTAACAAATCTAAAAAGCATTCATCTAAGGATCATCCATGTGAAGTTTGGTCAAAATTAGCCAAGCGGTTTCTGAGGAGAAGTCGTTTGAAGAAAAGTTAACGGACGGACGGACGACGGACGACGGACGACGGACGACGGACGGACGACGGACGACGGAAGACGGACAACACACCATCCCATAAGCTCTGCTGGCCCTTGGCCAGTAGAGCTAAAAAAGATTATTTAACTGCTGCATTTGATTATATGGAAATCCTTCACTCAATGGCAGGAGTCTTTCATTTTTCACTCACTCGCATCCACTTGTTCACCATATGGTGACATTATGTAATATATTGAAAGAACACGGTCAAACAATATGTTGAAAACGTCTGCCACAGTTAGGAATATAATTATAATTAAAGCAATCTTTCCAATCTCAAATTTCTGCCAACATGCCAAGGACATCTATAAAAAGGTTTTCTGATGCAACAAATGCAGTCAGCGTCAATAAATCTCAGAAATTGAAAACATGCACAACTGCATTTTCAATTAAATTTTTCTTCCCTTGGGGAATCCTGTGCTACGGCTATCAGTATCACAAATTACAAATTATTCAATCTGATTATATGGAATGATTAAATTGGAAATTCGAAATTATAAGTCAACATCACAAACAGGAATACCATTTATCCCTATAGAACTATTGTTACAGGGTGTTTTTGGCAGTTTGTGTAGCCGTTACTCGGTCATATTCCCAATGCCTTAACATTTATTTATTTTTCAATTTTGAGGAAATAAATCCCAAATGATAAAAAAATAAATAAAAAAATGTGTTACGTGTGCCAATTATTGAGTAGGAAACAAGTTTAAATGCCTCTGTTGATCTTGGTGTACAGTAAATGCCCCTGCTGATCTCGGTGTACAGTAAATGCCCCTGTTGATCTTGGTGTACAGTAAAAAGTATTAAAGATACAATCATGAAATTGATGTTTTACTTTTTTTCTGAATTTTATGAAAGATAGCGGTAAAATGTCGAGTTTTATGAAAAATCACGCTCAAATTCCCAATTGTGACGGTATGGGTTATGTTCCCCCCACCCCACCACCCCACTGACCCAAAAAAACACACTGTATTAGTGTTATTGCACATATACAATCTATTATTGAAAGTCAAGCCTGTATTAGAAGATCTGTCAAACAAACAATGTACATACCCTGTGAGCAGTTTCTGACAGCTTCACTTGACTCTCGTTGACAAATCTGAACTGACTCTGCAACAAATGAAACAAAGACTTTAAAATGACTACCACTTCATCTTTTTCTGTTAATTACAAACCCCTATTGGGGACAATAAAGGCGGAATTTATATATATACACCGAGATACAGATACTGGTGGCCTATTTGGGACAGACGCTGGTAGTCTGTTTGGGGCAGATACTTGTTTGGGGAAAATACTTGTTTGGAGGCAGATATTGGTGGTCTGTTTTGGGCCAGATACTTGTTTGTGGCAGATACTTGTTTGTAGGCAGATACTTGTTTGGGGCAGATACTTGTTTGGGGCCAGATACTTGTTTGGAGGCAGATACTGGTGGTCTGTTTGGGGCCAGATACCTGTTTGGATGCAAATACTGGTGGTATGTTTGGGCCAGATACTTGTTTGGGGCAGATACTTGTTTGGGGCCAGATACTTGCTTGGAGGCAGATACTGGTGGTCTGTTTGGGGCCAGATACCTGTTTGGATGCAAATACTGGTGGTATGTTTGGGCCAGATACTTGTTTAGGGCCAGATACTTGTTTGGGGCAGATACTTGTTTTCAGGCAGATACCAGTGGTCTGCTTGGGGGCAGATACTGATGGCCTGCTTGGGGCAGATACTTGTTTGGAGGCAGATACTGCTGGTCTATTTTGGGCCAGATACTTGTTTGCGGGCAGATACTACTGGTGGCCTGTTTGGGACATATACTGGTGGTCTGTTTGGGACAGATACTGGCAGTCTGTTTGGGAGCATACACTGGTGGCCTGTTCGAAAGCATATACTGGTGGCCTGTTTGGGAGCATATACTGATGGCCTGTTTGGGGACAGATAGCTGGTGGTCTGTTTGGGGACAGCTAGTGGTGGTCTGTTTGGGACATATACTAGTGGCCTGGGTGTGGGACAGCTACTGGTTGTCTGTTTGGGACATATACTAGTGGCCTGTTTGTGGGACAGCTACTGGTTGTCTGTTTGGGACATATACTGGTGGTCGGTTTGGGGACAGCTACTGGTGGTCTGTTTGCAGACAGCTACTGGTGGCCTGTTTGGGGACAACTACTGGTGGTCTGTTTGGGACATATACTGGTGCCCTGTTTGGGACATATACTGGTGCCCTGTTTGGGGACAGATACTGGTGGTCTGTTTGGGACATATACTAGTGCCCTGTTTGGGGACAGATACTGGTGGTCTGTTTGGGACATATACTAGTGGCCTGTTTGTGGACAAATACTGGTGGTCTGTTTGGGACATACTGGCAGTCTGTTTGGGAGCATATACTGGTGGCCTGTTTGGGAGCATATACTGGTGGCCTGTTCAGGAGCATATACTGATGGCCTGTTTGGGACATATACTAGTGGCCTGTTTGTGGGGCAGATACTGGTTGTCTGTTTGGGACATATACTAGTGGCCTGTTTGGGGGAAAGCTACTGGTTGTCTGTTTGGGAGCATATACTGATGGCCTGTTTGTGGGGCAGATACTGGTTGTCTGTTTGGGAGCATATACTGATGGCCTGTTTGTGGGGCAGATACTGGTTGTCTGTTTGGGACATATACTAGTGGCCTGTTTGGGGAAAGCTACTGGTTGTCTGTTTGGGAGCATATACTGATGGCCTGTTTGTGGGGCAGATACTGGTTGTCTGTTTGGGACATATACTAGTGGCCTGTTTGGGGAAAGCTACTGGTGGTCTGTTTGGGAGCATATACTAATGGCCTGTTTGGGGACAGCTACTGGTTGTCTGTTTGGGACATATACTAGTGGCCTGTTTGGGGACAGCTACTGGTTGTCTGTTTGGGACATATACTAGTGGCCTGTTTGGGGACAGCTACTGGTTGTCTCTTTGGGATATATACTAGTGGCCTATTTGGGGACAGCTACTGGTTGTCTGTTTGGGAGCATATACTAGTGGCCTGTTTGGGGAAAGCTACTGGTGGTCTGTTTGGGAGCATATACTAATGGCCTGTTTGGGGACAGCTACTGGTTGTCTGTTTGGGACATATACTAGTGGCCTGTTTGGGGACAGCTACTGGTTGTCTGTTTGGGACATATACTAGTGGCCTGTTTGGGGACAGCTACTGATTGTCTCTTTGGGATATATACTAGTGGCCTGTTTGGGGACAGCTACTGGTTGTCTGTTTTGGAGCATATACTGATGGCCTGTTTGTGGGGCAGATACTGGTTGTCTGTTTGGGACATATACTAGTGGCCTGTTTGGGGACAGCTACTGGTTGTCTGTTTGGGACATATACTAGTGGCCTGTTTGGGGACAGCTACTGGTTGTCTGTTTGGGACATATACTAGTGGCCTGTTTGGGGACAGCTACTGGTTGTCTCTTTGGGACATATACTAGTGGCCTGTTTGTGGGACAGCTACTGGTTGTCTGTTTGGGACATATACTGGTGGCCTGTTTGGGGACAGCTACTGGTTGTCTGTTTGGGAGCATATACTGATGGCCTGTTTGTGGGGCAGATACTGGTTGTCTGTTTGGAACATATACTAGTGGCCTGTTTGGGGACAGCTACTGGTTGTCTGTTTGGGACATATACTAGTGGCCTGTTTGGGGACAGCTACTGGTTGTTTGTTTGGGACATATACTAGTGGCCGGTTTGGGGACAGCTACTGGTTGTCTCTTTGGGACATATACTAGTGGCCTGTTTGTGGGACAGCTACTGGTGGCCTGTTTGGGAGCATATACTGATGGCCTGTTTTTGGGGGCAGATACTGGTTGCCTGTTTGGGACATATACAAGTGGCCTGTTTGGGGACAGCTACTGGTTGTCTGTTTGGGACATATACTAGTGGCCTGTTTGGGGACAGCTACTGGTTGTCTGTTTGGGACATATACTAGTGGCCTGTTTGGGGACAGCTACTGGTTGTCTGTTTGGGACATATACTAGTGACCTGTTTGTGGCACAGATGCTGGAGGCCTGTTTGGGACATATACTGGTGGTCTGTTTGGGACATATACTAGTGGCCTGTTTGTGGGACAGATGTTGGAGGCCTGTTTGGGAGCATATACTGATGGCTTGTTTGTGGGACATATACTGGAGGCCTGTTTGGGACATATACTGGTGTCTGTTTGGGGGCAGCTACTGGTGGCTTGTTTGGGGGCAGATATTGGTGGCCTGTTTGGGAGCAGATACTGGTTGCCTGTTTGGGGTTAGATCTTGGTGGCCTGTTTAGGGACAGATACTGGTGGCCTGTTTGGGTGCAGATACTGGTGGCCTGTTCGGGTGCAGACATTGGTGGCCTGATTGGGGACAGATACTGGTGGCCTGTTTGGGGGAAGATGCTGGTGGCCTGTTTGGGGGAAGATATTTGTGACCTGTTTGGGGGAAGATATTGGTGGCCTGTTTGGGAGCAGATACAGGTGGCCTGTTTTGGGGCAGATACTGGTGGCTTGTTTGGGGGCAGATACTGGTGGCCTGTTTGGAGAAAGATATTGGTGGCCTGTTATGAACATATACTGGTGGCCTGTTTGGGGGCAGATACTGATGGCCTGTTTGGGGGCAGATGTTGATGGCATGTGTGGATGCAGACACTGGTGGCATGTTTGGGGACAGATACTGGTGGCCTGTGGGGTGGGGGGGGGGGGGGGGGGGGAGGGCAAATACTGATGACATTTTGGAGGGCCCTTACTGTGGCCTGTTTTGAGGCAGCTCTGCTGGTCTGTTTGGGGAGTAGGGGTGGGGGTGGTGGCCGGTCCCCAACTCATATATAAAAGCTTATTTACCTCATCATTTGGTCCCATTTTGTATAAAAAAACTTATTTATCTGATAGCAGTGTCCGAATCTGTATATAAAAAGTAATTTACCTTAAAGCTGGGTTCTAACTTGTATAATGAAGCTAATTTACCTTATAGCTGGATCCCAACTTGTATAATGAAGCTAATGTACCTTATAGCTGGATCCTAACTTGTATAATGAAGCTAATTTACCTTATAGCTGGATCCTAACTTGTATAATGAAGCTAATTTACCTTATAGCTGGATCCTAACTTGTATAATGAAGCTAATTTACCTTATAGCTGGATCCTAACTTGTATACTAAAGCTAATTTACCTTAAAGCTGGATCCCAACTTGTATAATGAAGCTAATTTACCTTATAGCTGGATCCCAACTTGTATAATGATGCTAATTTACCTTATAGCTGGGTCCCACTTGTATAATGAGCTAATTTACCTTATAGCTGGATCCCAACTTGTATAATGAAGCTAATTTACCTTATAGCTGGATCCCAACTTGTATAATGATGCTAATTTACCTTATAGCTGGGTCCCACTTGTATAATGAGCTAATTTACCTTATAGCTGGGTCCCACTTGTATAATGATGCTAATTTACCTTATAGCTGGGTCCCACTTGTATAATGAGCTAATTTACCTTATAGCTGGATCCCAACTTGTATAATGAAGCTAATTTACCTTATAGCTGGATCCCAACTTGTATAATGATGCTAATTTACCTTATAGCTGGGTCCCACTTGTATAATGAGCTAATTTACCTTATAGCTATGTCCCAACTTGTATAATGATGCTAATTTACCTTATAGCTGGGTCCCACTTGTATAATGAGCTAATTTACCTTATAGCTGGGTCCCACTTGTATAATGATGCTAATTTACCTTATAGCTGGGTCCCACTTGTATAATGAGCTAATTTACCTTATAGCTGGATCCCAACTTGTATAATGAAGCTAATTTACCTTATAGCTGGATCCCAACTTGTATAATGATGCTAATTTACCTTATAGCTGGGTCCCACTTGTATAATGAGCTAATTTACCTTATAGCTATGTCCCAACTTGTATAATGAAGCTAATTTACCTTATAGCTATATCCCAACTTGTATAATGAAACTAATTTACCTTATAGCTGGGTCCCAACTTGTATACTGAAGCTAATTTACCTTATAGCTATGTCCCAACTTGTATATTGAAGCTAATTTACCTTATAGCTGGGTCCCAACTCATATATAGATGCTATCTGCTGTGAGGACAGTGCTTCACTGAAGAGATAAAGGGCAGACAACTGACCACAGAACATGTGGTCAACATCACCTTCTGAGCTTCCACCAATGTAACATTTGTCAAATGGCTGAAATAAAAAAACAATTGCATAGATGTATGGATGTATTTGTTAACTAGTAAATGGCAGAATACCCAATTGGATGTATTTGTTAACTAGTAAATGGCAGAATACCCAATTGGATGTATTTGTTAGCTAGTAAATGGCAGAATACCCAATTGGATGTATTTGTTAACTAGTAAATGGCAGAATACCCAATTGGATGTATTTGTTAACTAGTAAATGGCAGAATACCCAATTGGATGTATTTGTTAACTAGTAAAATGGCAGAATACCATGCAAGGGAGACACCAATTCCAAGTATTTCAGTTTGAACTGTTGAAGGAATAGTATACATTTTACTACTTCCAACATGCTGGCTAGTGCTGAGTATCGCATAAAAAAAAAGTATCGCGATATATTGCGATACAAGAGACTGTATCGCAATACGTATTAAATATATTTTCTTGTACGATTGCATTGATAATTTCAATAGACTTTGCCAATTTCCTGGTGTACTTTGATGCAGATGACATAACAGGATGCAACGTTGGTTGTGCTTGTGAATGAGAAACATTGCGCATGGCAATTCCGAGGTTGACAATGTCTACTTTCTGTTCTGCATTCAACGTCCAGTAATGTCTTAGCAAATGAGTTACCAAATGTGTTGTGCTGCCGGATAACACTGCATATTTTACAAAATGCAACAGTGCCTAGATCTAGACTAGACTACTATTGTAGTTTAAACTTTTAAACACACAATTTTGCTCTTTTGTTTTTAACATTTCTCTATCTATTTTTAACTATGATGGTACCCACTTCCCAATATTTACGATTGTATTATAAACATAGAAACCATACAAAGTTAAAAATAGATCTTAGTCGCAGATTAAGATTTACTTTCATAATCAAAACACATGTGCAGAGAAAACCAATACAAATCGGTATGCTAAAACAATATCACGGTACTTATTATTTTGAGGTCCGTATCACAATAAACCGATAAACCGATTATACTGCGCAGCACTAATGCTGTCAATGACTGTAGTCATTAGTACTGAACATTTTAAATAACATCTACTGCATTAGTTTGAACTTTTTATTTTACATCGATTGTAACGAAAGCTCTATGAACTTATTTGAATCACTCTCGATGTCTTCCTGGGTAGAACCAGTACTTAGCATTGCAGATAAAGTGTCTTGCTCAGGGACACAACGCATATGGCAAGTAACGGGAATCAAACCCACGACTTTCGGATCATGGGTCCAACGATCTACCACTCGACCACAGCGCTCCACAATCTACTGCATTAACAAGCCAGGACGCCAGTTGTCCATCCATGTTACATCTTACAAACTAAATAACATTATAAATAACTTAGATCTACTGTACTAACAAGACATGGCATATCTGTGCAAGATGTCAGTTGTCCATCTATGTAACATCTGGTAAATTAAACTAGAAGGGTGTTCAACAATCCTTCGTGGATTATGAAGCAGATTTTTTTTTAATTGTTAAAGTTTATGAAAAGGGGAATTACTCTGTAATGGATAACTGATATAAAGTTTCATGGCCATATGTTAATATTTTGCCAAGTTATGAACCAGGTCAGGTTGCAGGTTATCGTTTTATGAAAAGGGGCATAACTCTGCTGAAATGAGTCAGAGTTATTGGTCATGAGTAACAACATTCCTTGGAGTAAAATGAATAGGTGTGTGAAGTTTCATGAACATAGGTCAATGAGTTTTGGCCAGTTATGAGCTTGGTTAGGTTGTAGGTTAAAGTTTTATGAAAAGGGGCATAACTTTGCCAAAATGAAAGTCACAGTTATTGGACATGTGCAACGACATTCCTTGAGTTAAGTGATGTGTGTGAAGTTTTATGACCATAGGTCAAATATTTTTCAAGTTATGGCCAAAGTTAGGTTGCAGGTTAAAGTGTGACAGATAACGACGGACAACGGACATCCCTAAGTGATCCCTAAGTGTCTGCCATGCTATGCAGGCGAAACAATTACATTATAAATAACTTACATCTACTGTACTAACAAGCCAGGACATATCTGTCCCAGACGCCAGCTGTCCATCCACGTAACACCGGATCTCCGACTTACTCCAGCGGTTGTATACATGCACAATGGAAACCATGTACCACTGAAATAATAAAATCATGTATTACTGATTTTGTTTAGTTAGTCGAGAGTATAGAAATTAACCAGTTAATGCATATAAGGTCATACAGGGATAGTGACCTCAATTGTGTTGTAGAAATAAATGTTTAACGGCTCATCAACAGAGTACATGCTATTTAAAGTCGCCCAAATGAAAAGGGAAGGATACATAGGAATCCAGAAACCTGCCCTACTCTTAAAACAGACATAACTGATGCTATTGCTTACCCGTCTGGGTTGGAAGTCGTACTTGGCACAGTGCTGGAATCCTTTGCCCTTTATCTTCATGGATGTTATCACTAAGGAGTTGCCAATGAAGTTTGCCGAGTATCCAACTCCCTTGTTGGTATGGAAACTGAAACAATTGTCTGAACATTTAAACATGTCAATGATATTGCCTGCTGCTACATCCTGGATAAGTCAATTATATTGCCTGCTGCTGCATCCTGGATAAGTCAATTATATTGTCTGCTGCTGCATCCTGGATAAGTCAATGATATTGCCTGCTGCTACATCCTGGATAAGTCAATTATATTGCCTGCTGCTGCATCCTGGATAAGTCAATTATATTGTCTGCTGCTGCATCCTGGATAAGTCAATGATATTGCCTGCTGCTACATCCTGGATAAGTCAATTATATTGTCTGCTGCTACATTATGGATAAGTCAATGATATTGTCTGCTGCTACATCCTGGATAAGTCAATTATATTGCCTGCTGCTGCATCCTGGATAAGTCAATTATATTGCCTGCATTTACTGGATAAGTCAATTATATTGCAGACAAAGTACTAAATAAGTCAATAAATTGCCAGCATTCACTGGATAAGTCAATTATATTACCAGCATTTACTGGATAAGTCAATTATATATCCTGCAATGTACTGGATAAGTGAATTAATTATATGACTTACCAGTACATACATGTCCTCTTTCTCTCCACCGTGACACCAGTGACTTACCAGTACAGATATGTCCTCTTCCTCTCCACTGTGACTTACCAGTACAGATATGGCCTCTCCCTCTCCACTGTGACTTACCAGTACAGATATGGCCTCTCCCTCTCCACTGTGACTTACCAGTACAGATATGTCCTCTTCCTCTCCACTGTGACTTACCAGTACAGATATGGCCTCTCCCTCTCCACTGTGACTTACCAGTACAGATATGGCCTCTCCCTCTCCACTGTGACTTACCAGTACAGATATGGCCTCTCCCTCTCCACTGTGACTTACCAGTACAGATATGTCCTCTTCCTCTCCACTGTGACTTACCAGTACAGATATGGCCTCTCCCTCTCCACTGTGACTTACCAGTACAGATATGGCCTCTCCCTCTCCACTGTGACTTACCAGTACAGATATGGCCTCTCCCTCTCCACTGTGACCTACCAGTACAAATATAGCCTCTCCCTCTCCACCGTGACTTACCAGTACAGATATGGCCTCTCCCTCTCCACCGTGACCTACCAGTACAAATATAGCCATTCCCTCTCCACTGTGACTTACCAGTACAGATATGGCCTCTCCCTATCCACTGTGACTTAACAGTACAGATATGGCCTCTCCCTCTCCACCATGACTTAACAGTACAGATATGGCCTCTCCCTCTCCACCGTGACTTAGCAGTACAGATATGGCCTCTCCCTCTCCACTGTGACTTAACAGTACAGATATGGCCTCTCCCTCTCCACCATGACTTAACAGTACAGATATGGCCTCTCCCTCTCCACCATGACTTAACAGTACAGATATGGCCTCTCCCTCTCCACCATGACTTACCAGTACAGATATGGCCTCTCCCTCTCCACTGTGACTTAACAGTACAGATATGGCCTCTCCCTCTCCACCATGACTTAACAGTACAGATATGGCCTCTCCCTCTCCACCGTGACTTAGCAGTACAGATATGGCCTCTCCATCTCCACTGTGACTTACCAGTACAGATATGGCCTCTCTCTCTCCACCATGACTTAGCAGTATAGATATGGCCTCTCCCTCTCTACTATGACTTAGCAGTACAGATACGGCCTCTCCCTCTCCACCATGACTTACCAGTACAGATATGGCCTCTCCCTCTCCACTGTGACTTAGCAGTACAGATATGGCCTCTCCCTCTCCACCATGACTTACCAGTACAGATATGGCCTCTGCCTCTCCACCATGACTTACCAGTACAGATATGGCCTCTGCCTCTCCACCATGACTTACCAGTACAGATATGGCCTCTCCCTCTCCACCGTGACTTAGCAGTACAGATATAACCTCTCCCTCTCCACTATGACTTACCAGTACAGATATGACCTCTCCCTCTCCACTATGACTTACTAGTACAGATATGGCCTCTCCCTCTCCACTGTGACTTACCAGTACAGACCAGTACAGATATGGCCTCTCCCTCTCCACCGTCACTTACCAGTACAGATATGGCCTCTCCCTCTCCACCGTGACGCCAGTGACCGGGTCCAGCCTCAGCCAACAGGAGAATGTCCAGCCACTCACGTATGGCCATGTTTTGATGGGCGGCAGCGGTAAACACTGAAATACAAACGGTCCTCATATAACCTCAATAACAAGAGACCGTTGGACCTTGAAGCCTTCTACTGTAAGAACCAGAGGTCCATGGAACTTGAATCGGTCTACTGTAACAACAAGAGGTCCATGAACCTTGAATCGCTCTACTGTAAGAACAAGAGGTACATGGACCTTGAATCGCTCTACTGTAAGAACAAGAGGTCCATGGAACTTGAATCGCTCTACTGTAAGAACAAGAGGTCCATGGACCTTGAAGCCTTCTACTGTAAGAACAAGAGGTCCATGAACAAGAGGTCCATGGTACTTAAAGTCTTATACTGCATGAACAAGAGGTCCATAGACCTTGAAGTGTTCTATTGTACGAACAAGAGTTCCATGGACATTGAAGCATTCTACTGTTACAACAAGAGGTCCATAGATCTTAAAGACTTCTACTATAGGAACAAAAGGCCCATGGAACTTGAAGCCTTCTGCTATAAGAACAAGAGATCCATGAAACTTGAAGCATTCTACTGTAACAACAAGAGGCCCATGAACCTTGAAGCCTTCTTCTGTAAGAATAAGAGATCCATGAAACTTGAAGCCTTCTACTGTAACAACAAGAGGTCCATACAACTTGAAGCCTTCTACTGTAACATCAAGAGGTTCATGTCATGATGAACCTTGAAGCCTTCTACTGAAACAACAAGAAGTCCATGTCATGATGAACCTTGAAGCCTTCTACTGAAACAACAAGAGTTTCATGAAACTTGAAGCCTTCTACTGTAACAACAAGAGGTCCATGTCATGGTGAACCTTGAAGCCTTCTACTGAAATAACAAGAGTTTCATGAAACTTGAAGCATTCTACTGTAACAACAAGAGGTCCATGTCATGATGAACCTTGAAGCCTTCTACTGTAACAACAAGAGGTCTACTTCATGATGACCCTTGAAGCCTTCTACTGAAACAACAAGAGGTCCATGAAACTTGAAGCCTTCTACTATAAGAACAAGAGGTCCATGAAACTTGAAACACTCTACGGTAAGAACAAGAGGTCCACGAAACTTGAAACCTTCTACTATAAGAACAAGAGGTCCATGTCATGATGGACCTTGAAGCCTTCTACTGAAACAACAAGAGGTCCATGAAACTTGAAGCCTTCTACTATAAGAACAAGAGGTCCATGAAACTTGAAACACTCTACGGTAAGAACAAGAGGTCCACGAAACTTGAAACCTTCTACTATAAGAACAAGAGGTCCATGTCATGATGGACCTTGAAGCCTTCTACTGAAACAACAAGAGGTCCATGAAACTTGAAGCCTTCTACTATAAGAACAAGAGGTCCATGAAACTTGAAACACTCTACGGTAAGAACAAGAGGTCCACGAAACTTGAAACCTTCTACTATAAGAACAAGAGGTCCATGTCATGATGGACCTTGAAGCCTTCTACTGAAACAACAAGGTCCATGAAACTTGAAGCCTTCTACTATAAGAACAAGAGGTCCATGAAACTTGAAACACTCTACTGTAAGAACAAGAGGTCCATGGACATTAAAGCCTCTACTGTAAGAACAAGAGGTCCATGAACCTTGAAACTTTCTACTGTAAGAACAAGAGGTCCACGAACCTTGAAATGCTGTACTGTAAGAACAAGAGGTCCATGAAACTTGAAACACTCTACTATAAGAACAAGATGTCCATGGACCTTAAAGCCTCTACTGTAAGAACAAGGTCCATGAACCTTGAAACTTTCTACTGTAAGAACAAGAGGTCCACGAACCTTGAAATGCTGTACTGTAAGAACAAGAGGTCCATGAACCATGATATGCTATTCTGTATAAACATAAATAGATTTGATAACCTTACAGGTTACTTATTAAGAAACTAGAAATGTGTCCATGGAATATGGATGCCTCCACTATAATTTGATGAGACAGAAGCATTGTTGCATAAGCCACTTTCTTTTAATTATTAGAATGAATGAATGAATGGTGTTTTACGGCACGCCGACACATAAATAGGTCATATTGTGCGCAAAAAAAAAGATGAAAATGAAGAATTAATTAAAAATTAATGTAAATATATAAAGATAAAATTATTAAAAAATAAGGGATGATAAGGTGTAATATAAAGTATGTATGTAAATCAACAAATGCCCGTCAACGGGTATATAAACAAGTATAAATATATAAGAACACATTACAATGATTTATATAGTCTGATCTCTTTGAGGAAATCTAAAACAAGACTAAAATCTACAGTATCATATAACTCTTTCATAGTATTAACATTGTAGTCCCTTTGACGCATAGGATCAAAGTCTACACATTCCAATAAGATGTGTTTGACCGTTAACGGTGCAAAGCAGGGTATACATTCTGGTAATTGCTCACCTTGTAATAAATATGAATGAGTATAACGTGTATGCCCTATCCTGCACCGGGCTAGTATAACTTCCTCTCGACGAATGGGTCTAGTAGAAGAACGCCATTCTCCGAGTAACGGTTTAATTGAATGGAGTTTATTGTTAAAGGACAAATCCCAAGCGGTTTGCCAAGAGTTACGAATATATGTGTTAATACAACTTTTAAAATCAGTATAAGGTAATTTGGTATTAGACATAGGTAAATCTAATGCTGCCTTAGCAGCACTATCAGCTCTATCATTACCACGTATTCCTACATGGCTTGGAAGCCAGCAGAAAATAATAACATTATCAATTATAAGAGAATTGTATTTTTCTAAAAGTTGAAGCACAACTGGGTTATCATGTTTCATATTACCCAGTGCTTGAAGAGATGAAAGGGAATCAGAAAAGATTACGAAATGGTCATCATCAGATTCCTGAATATAATTTAAGGCAAGTTCAATTGCCTTAAGTTCAGCTGAAAATATAGAGGCCTTGTCAGGCAGGCGGCTCTTTATGCTGTGTTTGTGAACAGCTGCTGCAGCTACCTTATCTCCATCTTTAGAGCCATCTGTGTAGATATGTTGAAAGTCACTGTATTTCGATATAATTTCATTAAATTTGCTTTGAAAGACAGTAGGGTCTGTACTGGATTTGTTATTATTACAAAGATCAAAAATAATTGTTGGAGTTTCCAAAGTCCACGGTGGAATTTGTGGTACTTTGTACTTGGCAATCAAATTTAGGTCGATTTCAGTGTCTCTTAATTTTGGTTTAATACGAAGACCAAATGGTCGAATGACCTTCGGTTTTCGATCAAAAAGAGGTTCACAACTAGGGTGAAAAACGTTATCGAAAGTTGGGTTTGAAGGGTAAGACTTTAATTTAATGGCGTATTGAAGAGCTAATTTGTCTCGTCTATGAGACAGTGATGGTTCATTGGCTTCAACATATAGACTTTCGGCTGGTGATGTACGAAAGGCACCTAAGGCGAGTCGTAATCCTTGATTATGTATAGGGTCGAGCATCTGCAAGTACGACTTGCGAGTCGATCCATATACTACTGAGCCGTAGTCCAGCTTGGATCTGACAAGAGATCTGTAAAGTCGCAAGAGGACTTTTCGATCTGCTCCCCAATTAGTGTTTGCAACAACTTTAAGTAAGTTAAGAGCTTTAAGGCATTTGGCCTTCAAGTATTTAAGGTGTGGTATAAACGTTAATTTACGGTCGAAAATAAGACCAAGGAATTTTGTCTCATCCACTACTGGTATTGGTGACCCGTCCAGTGTTAGATGAGGGTCTTCATGATGTTTACGAAGTTGACAAAAGTGCATACAATTAGTTTTAGATTTAGAAAATTTAAAACCATTTTCATCAGACCAGGTCTGAAGTTTATTGAGACATTGTTGTAATTGTCTCTCGATAGTATTCATGTTTTTTGCACGATAACATATAACAAAGTCGTCAACATATAGCGAACAATCCACACCTGGATTGATGCATTTTACTATGCTGTTAATCTTTATATTAAAAAGTGTGACAGATAGTATGCTGCCCTGTGGAACACCCATCTCCTGTTCATGAATATCAGAGAGGGTTGAACCCATTCGGACACGAAACTGTCTATCATCTAAGAATTTCTCTATAAAAATGGGTAATCGGCCTCTAAGACCAATGTCATGTAGATCATTCATAATACCGTACTTCCATGCAGTATCATAAGCTTTCTCCAAGTCAAAAAATACAGCGACTAAATGTTCTTTTTTTATGAAAGCTTCCCTAATAAACGATTCAAATCGTATGAGATTGTCTGTTGTGCCTCGTTGGCGCCGGAATCCACTTTGATACTTTGTTATCAGTTTGTTGGACTCCAGGTACCAAACGAGTCTCTCATTAATCATTCGTTCCATGGTTTTACATATACAACTCGTTAAAGCGATTGGGCGATAATTTATTGGGTCCGTATGATCCTTTCCAGGTTTGGGGACTGGAATAACGATTGCTTCCCGCCAAGAATCGGGGAAGATTCCCGTCACCCAAACCTTATTAAATATATCAAGAAGGGTGGAGAGACAGGATTCAGGTAAATGTTTTAGTAATTGATAATGGATATCATCAGGACCAGCTGATGTATCAGAAACAGCAAGCATAAACATGTGTATTAAGTTTTAGTAGTTTATATCCATTAATAATTTTGAAAAAGATTTCACATCTGAAATCAATTGTGTAAAATGTAGGTGAAGGTCAGTAATCCTGAGAGTGTATAAGAGCTCCTCAAGATGTACCCGTGTATAAGGTATGAAGAGTGTTTGTCTATTGACGATTTAGAAGTAGAGAAACTCAAAAATCTGAACTAAAAAACAGGTGGAACAGATGCAAATTATACTATAAGCACCTCCACTATCGTGATGCAGGGCGTCAAAACCTTAACTGGTATCAATGAAGTGTAAAAAGGAATGTCATAGTTGGTCACGGTGACATAGTTTATCTAGATGTATCTTGTGTATATGAAGTTTAAAAACTTACAGGTAGGCCAAGGTCAGTCCAAGTGACCCCGTTTTGTTCAGAATGAATACCGTAGTTCTCATCTAGATGTATCTGTGTATGATGTTGGTGTAAGGTTGTATATGTGGATGATGTTGGTGTAAGGTTGTATCTGTGTATGATGTTGGTGTAAGGTTGTATAGGTGTATGATGTTGGTGTAAGGTTGTATCTGTGTATGATGTTGGTGTAAGGTTTTATATGTGTATGATGTTGGTGTAAGGTTGTATATGTGTATGATGTTGGTGTAAGGTTGTATCTGTGTATGATGTTGGTGTAAGGTTGTATCTGTGTATGATGTTGGTGTAAGGTTGTATATGTGTATTATGTTGGTGTAAGGTTGTATACGTGTATGATGTTGGTGTAAGGTTGTATCTGTGTATGATGTTGGTGTAAGGTTGTATATGTGTATGATGTTGGTGTAGGCTATCTGTTATTTAGAAAGGGAGGTAACTAAAAACATTAACCAAGATGTGACCGAGCAATTGGACAAAACAACCGACCAGACAGGATGGCTGAAGGTAGCTCTATATGCCGCTTCAATCATTGTAGTGCAGGGCATAAAATGAATTTAAATTGTTTTGGCAAAGTTCCCATATCAATCTCTATAAAGGCAATTGAGGACTAGGGATCACAGTTGTTCTATTTGTATTTGTTTCTATGGTGTTTTACATCACTTTAAACACATGTAAGGCGACGGTCGGTTTTATTTTTTTGTGGTGGAGGCATACCACCTACTTTTCCTGGGTAGAACCACTACTGTACACCTCCCTCCATCCGTAAGAAAAGTCACTTCCTCACTTACAAGTCGAGCTCCCAGTGGAATTCGAACTCGCAGTGGTGAGCAGCGAGACGGTTTGCAACGCAATGTCGTTAACCCCTAGGCCACGGAGATGCATGTTCTATTTGTAGTACTATCCTGGCTGCAGCAATCATGCCTGGGTTTCCCGGAATGTTAAATTTCACTGAGGATTAATCTTGTCATCAAATGCAAGGTTCCGGTTTATGTAAACAAAAATGGCCACAAGCAACCTTATGGAAGTTAAATTCAACTCTAAATTAAAGCCAAACCTGAATTGTAACAACAATGTAATTTCAATTGTCTATTAATGTGCCATATTTGCAGTATTATGTCAGCTGTGACAATTTCAGATATTCTTAAATCAATATCCGGGATGTCTAAGTTACACCAATTTCAGCAACTGTGAGATTTAATTTTTTTTAAATGCGTTGTAGCGAGTCATTTGATTATTAAGCTGATTATTTTCATTGCTGTTTGAAAACAGATGATGCTCTGTCAGTGATGTATCCGTATTGTGTGGATCTACGAATTTCTATCAGAGGGAGTGCTTAGTCTTTTTAATAATGTGAACCAGATTCAGGGATCATCCTTGGCTGTCAAAAAAGGGAGAAGTTTGGGCAATTTTAGGGAGAAGATTTCTTCGATTTTTACTCACTGTGTAAAATATATAATGAAAAACTTACACACTGGCTCAAAAGAGGGAAAAGTCTAGAACATTTGACAGACTTTTTCTTACAAGTCTCCCTCTAGGATGATTCCTGAGCTTTGGCAGAAAGTTTAATTATACAGGAAACAGAACATTATTGACTTTAGTAGGAAAATATAACACTCCATCATACTGGTCTGGAGGTTGTGTCATGGAGTCCATGTTAAATTAATAAATGATAAATTTGATAGAATTGCTCAGATGACGTTAGTTTTCATAATATAGATGCAGCGACTACTTTTCCTGAACTTTTAAATGTTGGCTGTGTACTGGAGAGATATAAATATCTTACCGATCCTTTTTTTCCTGGAAAGCTGAAGAACTCATCTGGTCCTTGCCGTTGTGGCATCTGTTGTAATACTGAGATGAGCTTTGCTGAATGTCTCGGCTGAAACAGATCCAAGAAATAAACTTTACTGAATGTTGCAGCTGGTATAATTAAACAAATAAATGTCAATAAATGTCCCAACTAAATAGCTACAAAACTGACCTTATACCCAGATTAGGCTGGGATGTAAACATCAGTTTTACATGACCTTATACTCAGATTTGGCTGGAATCTAAGCATCAGTTTTATATGACTTTATACCCAGATTTGGTTGGGATGTAAGCATCAGTTTTACATGACCTTATACCCAGATTTGGCTGGAATCTAAGCATCAGTTTTATATGACTTTATACCCAGATTTGGTTGGGATGTAAGCATCAGTTTTACATGACCTAATACCCATATTTGGTTGGGATGTAATCATCAGTTTTACATGACCTTATACCCAGATTTGGCTGGAATCTAAGCATCAGTTTTATATGACTTTATACCCAGATTTGGTTGGGATGTAAGCATCAGTTTTACATGACCTAATACCCATATTTGGTTGGGATGTAAGCATCAGTTTTACATGACCTAATACCCAGATTTGGCTGGGATGTAATCATCAGTTTTACATGACCTTATACCCAGATTTGGCTGGGATGTAAACATCAGTTTTACATGACCTTATACCCAGATTTGGCTGGCATGCAAGCATCAGTTTTACATGACCTTATACCCAGATTTGGCTGGGATGTAAACATCAGTTTTACATGACCTTATACCCAGATTTGGCTGGGATGTAAACATCAGTTTTACATGACCTTATACCCAGATTTGGCTGGAATGTAAAGATCAGTTTTACATTACCTTATATCCAGATTTGGCAGGGATGTAAGAATAAATTTTGTATGACCTTATACCCAGATTTGGCTGGAATCTAAGCATCAGTTTTATATGACTTTATACCCATATTTGGTTAGGATGTAAGCATCAGTTTTACATGACCTAATACCCAGATTTGGCTGGGATGTAATCATCAGTTTTACATGACCTTATACCCAGATTTGGCTGGGATGTAATCATCAGTTTTACATGACCTTATACCCAGATTTGGCTGGGATGTAAACATCAGTTTTACATGACCTTATACCCAGATTTGGCTGGGATGTAAACATCAGTTTTACATGACCTTATACCCAGATTTGGCTGGAATGTAAAGATCAGTTTTACATTACCTTATACCCAGATTAGGCTGGGATGTAATCATCAGTTTTACATCGACCTTATACCCAGATTTGGCTGGGATGTAATCATCAGTTTTACATGACCTTATACCCAGATTTGGCTGGGATGTAAACATCAGTTTTACATCGACCTTATACCCAGATTAGGCTGGGATGTAAACATCAGTTTTACATGACCTTATACACAGATTAGGCTGGGATGTAAACATCAGTTTTACATCGACCTTATACCCAGATTAGGCTGGGATGTAAACATCAGTTTTAGCCTTATACAGGTTTCTCGAGATTCTAAGATTCTCAGCACCAGTCTGGCATAGCCGTATACAGTTTTCTCGAGTTTCCAAGACATTAACCTTATATGACCTAATAACAGTAATTAATCATCATGTTTCGTCTAACTGATCAATAGAAGTATTTCCTTCGAATAACAGGGAAGATTGTAATGAGGTCTTTAATCAGCAGACTCGGGTATAATTAGATCAAGATGCTTTGCACACTTCTTGATGTGCAATATTAACATTGTTTAACTAGAACTATCAAGGAAGGTGATGAATACCCCCGCTTAAATTCTAAGTCAAAGAAAGGGTCATAACTCTGTAATAAACTAGAGGTTGTTTTAGTAAAAACAGATATCTCCCCCACCAGGGAAAGGGCAATAAATCCGTAATATCTTTTATACTTTTTAAGGTATTGCAGGATCCAGTTTTCCGGACGGACAGAGTTTTTTCTTTAAAATTTTGTTGCCGTAGCAACCACAATTTTTGCCATATCAACAAAATTAAATAACGTGCATAATCTCCTTGTGCCCCTACCATATGTAAAAGTTTTCATAAAAAATTTAAGTTATCGCAGGATCAAGTTTTTCGGACGGACCGACGAACGGGAGGGAGGTAACACCGGCAGGGGACTAATAAGAAGTACATCAGTAACTTATGTCCACAATACTGATCAGTGTTGATTTTTTGGGCTGTCTTTATAGCAGTTATTGGGTCATTTTCCCAATGTCAAAACATATATATATTTTTCCCAATTCTGAGGAAAAAAAACGAAAAAAAGAAAGTAGCAAAAGTGTGATAATTATTGAGTATGAAACACTTTAAATGCCTCTGTTGACCTTGGTGTCCTGTAAACAGGATCAAAGATACAATTTTTAAATGACCGTTTTGCAGTATTTTATATTTTTTCCCCAATTTTTAGAAAAATCGCTCTAAAATTCCCAATTGTGACATCACAGTATGGGTTATGTTCGCAAAATATAGAAATAAAACACTGATGTTTCAGATTAAGCCCAGCTGAGTGCTCTTCTATAGTCTATATGCCTACAGAAGAAAAACACTTACTGACAATTACTCTTTTCTATTAGAGATAACATTCTCAGAAAGATGAACTGAAACACAATTACATACTATTATTTACGTTTTATTTAACCATTTCATTTATAGCTTCAGCTTCTCAATGTCTCTGGAAGTTGATTGTATAGTAACCATAAAAAGCACTTTGCATAAAAGCACCATTTCTCTCAAAGCCAGTTTTGATGGCATATCACTACCCTAATTTAATTGACCAATGCATTACACAGTGGATTTGGTGGCTTGGAGGTGTATGGTAGGATAATAACGGGAACTTAAATCTGTCAATAGGGGTAGTAGGGTAAGTAGTAAAGTAGGACTAAGTAGTAAAGTAGGACATTAAGGCCACTTTAGAAGTATGACTAAAAGGCCACTTTCAGTAGTAAAGTAGGACTATAAGGCCACTTTAAGTAGTAAAGTAGGACAATAAGGCCACTTTAAGTAGTAAAGAAGGACTATAAGGGCACTTTAAGTAGTAAAGTAAGACAATAAGGCCACTTTAAGTAGTAAAATAGGACTATAAGGCCACTTTAAGTAGTAAAGTAGGACAATAAGGCCACTTTAAGTAGTAAAGTTGGACTATAAGACACTTTAAGTAGTAAAGTAGGACAATAAGGCCACTTTAAAGGGGCTGATGCACTATTTTCAAACAATATTATTTAAAAGGGCTCTGACAACCTTAAAAAATAGTTGAACGAATTTTCAAAATGCCATGAAAAATAAAGGAGATATGGCCAATTGAAAATTTACGAAGAACATGAACGGAGGCGGCCATCTTTGAACGATGACGTCATCACGCCTTTTTACTATATATGGTATATTGGCAAATTATGTTGTAAAGCAAAGAAAATCACTGCAAATTGATAAAAAATAAATATACATATGTAAAATATATAAACTGTATGCTTATTTTTCATTTCTAACGACTTTCTTAGCTTTAAAAGACATTTAATCAGAATGCCATATATGGTAAAAAAGGCGCGATGACGTCATCGTTCACAAATTTGTGTTTCTTTGCTCATTTTCAATAGGACATAACTTCTTTATTTCTCATGGCATTTTGATAATTATTTCAGCTTTGTTCAAGATTTTCAGTGCCCTTTGAAACAAACGTTGTTTTAAAATAGTGCATCAACCCCTTTAAGTAGTAAAGTAGGACTATAAGGCCACTTTAAATAGTAAGAGTATTGACATTAAGGGAACTTTAAGTAGTAAAGAAAGTAGTAAAGTAGGACTATAAGGCCACTTTAAGTAGTTAAAGTAGGAAAATAAGGACATTTTAAGTAGTAAAGTAGGAATATAAGGCCACTTTAAGTAGTTAAGTAGGACAATATGGTCACTTTAAGTAGTTAAGTTAGGACAATAAGGCCCACTTAAGTAGTAAAGTAGGACAAATAAGGCCATTTTAAGTAGTAAAGTATGACTAAAAGGCCACTTTCAGTAGTAAAGTAGGGACAATAAGGCCACTGTAAGTAGTAAAGTAGGACAATCAAGGGCACATTAAGTAGTTAAATTAGGCCAATAAGGGCACATCAAGTAAAGTAGGACTATAAGGCCACTTAAAATAGTAAAGTAGGACAATAAGGCCACATTAAGTAGTAAAGTAGGACAAGAAGGGCAGTGCTCAAAGAAAATTATTTTAAGAGGACAGGGCCCAGGGCCTGTTGCTTCTGAACAATGGACAGGCCCCAATTTGAAATGGACAGGCCCTGATTTGAAATGGACAGGCCCTGATTTGAAATGGAAAGGTCCAATATTTTTTCTTATTGGAAATGTGTCTTATTCACTTTTATAGCACACATTAATTTTGTTACGTATGTATTAATCAAGCTCAGAACCTCCTCTGACTATATTTTTTCTTTTTGCTACCACTGTTTTGCTCCCTGGTCAGCGGACTTATTTACCATTTTGTTTTAAAATATGTTAGAATAGAATAATACATAGTAATTATAACCAATGCAAAGGAGAGTACTAGCACTTTTTGCCAAACGATAATAATCAGAGCCGACTTGGTGAAACTGGAGCTAAACTTGGAGCCAAATTTTTAATCAGGTCTTATTAGGAGCCTAGACTAGAATTCATTTACAAGTAGGATTCCAGGAACTCCTTACACCTTAAATAATGAATAGAAATATATTTTATATCTGTATTATACATATACAGTATATATATTTTTTCTTTCCGCCAACATGTATTTGTAAAGGACAGTTTTTCTTATTTGATTATGTAAAAAAAAAAAAAAAAAAAAATAATATAATAATAATATATCCGAAATTATGTACCATCCGAAACTACTACGACACCGCACTTTTACGGGCTCGAACATTTCACAAACATTCAATCGAAATACCATCAATAACGATTTTTGTTCATGCATTAGTGTGTTTTTTAATGACAAAAAACGGTAATTTCTTATCACAAAGAGAAAGAAAACAACAACCCTAATAGCAGAATAATGAGTGTTATTATGTCAACAATTGTCGACCTCAAAGTTGTGACAAACTGCCGACATGAAGCCAGGCAAAAATATTAGAACTTCTTATTGTTTCATGTGTGTGTTGCAAGTGTTTTCACAGTTCAACAATACACATGGGAGTATTTTGTCTTGAGGAACTTGAGCTTGAGAGATCCAGTAAAACTGATTTTTTTGGTGTTTTTTTTTTTTTTTTTTTTTAGACAGGCTCCCGACGGGCTCCTCGTCTGCAAAATGAGACAGGCCCGGAATGGATTTCGAGGAGCCCCGGGCGTCGGGCTATCCTATTTCTTGAGCACTGAAGGGCACTTTAAGTAGTACAGTAGGCCAATAAGGACACCTGTTAAGTAGTAAAGTAGGACAATACGGGCTCATTAAGTTAGTTAAGATGTACAATAAGGGCACAATTAAGTGGTAAAGTATGACAATAAGAGCACATTAAGTAGTGAACGTTGGCCAATAAGGTTACATTACGTAGTAAAGTGTGCCAATAAGGGCACATTAAATGGTAAAGTAGGACAATAAGGGCACATTAAGTAGTAAAGTAGGACAATAAGGGCACATTAAGTAGGTAAAGTAGGACAATAAGGGCACATTAAGTAGTAAAGTAGGATAATAAGGACATTTAAGTAGTAAAAGTTGGAATATAAAGGCCACTTTAAGTAGTAAAGTAGGACAATAAGGGCATTTTAAGTAGTAAAGTAGGAATATAAGGCCACTTTAAGTAGTTTAAGTAGGACAATAAGGTCACTTTAAGTGGTAAAGTAGAGACAATAAGGCCACTTTAAGTAGTAAAGTAGGACAATAAGGCCATTTTTAAGTAGTAAAGTATGACTAAAAGGCCACTTTCAGTAGTAAAGTAGGACTATAAGGCCACTCTAAGCAGTAAAGTAGGACAATAAGGGCACATTAAGTAGTAAACTAGGACAATAAGGGCACATTAAGCAGTAAATTAGGCCAATAAGGGCACATCAAGTAAAAGTAGGACTATAAGGCCACTTAAAATAGTAAAGTAGGACAATAAGGCCACATAAGTAGTAAAGTAGGACAAGAAGGGCACTTTAAGTAGTATAGTAGGCCAATAAGGACACTGTTAAGTAGTAAAGTCGGACAATACGGGCTCATTAAGTAGTTAAGAAGTACAATAAGGGGCACATTAAGTGGTAAAGTAGGACAATAAGAGCACATTAAGTAGTAACGTTGGCCCAATAAGGTGACATTACGTAGTAAAGTGTGCCAATAAGGGCACATAAAATGGTAAAGTAGGACAGTAAGGGCACATTAAGTAGTAAAGTAGGACAATAAGGGCACATTAAGTAGTAAAAGTAAGCAATAAGGCCACTTTAATTATTAAAGTAGGCCAATAAGGGCACATCAAGTAGTAAAGTAGGACAATAAGATCATTTTAGGTACAAAAGTAGGACAATAAGGTCACTTAAGTAGTAAAGTAGGCCAATAAGGTCACTTAAGTAGTACAGTAGGACAATAAGGGCACTGTAAGTAGTAAAATAGGTCAATAAGGTCAGCATTACGTAGTAAAGTGTGCCAATAAGGGCACATGAAGTGGTAAAGTAGTAGGACAATAAGGGCACAATAAGTAGTAAAGTAAGCAATAAGGCCACTTTAATCATCAAAGTAGGCCAATAAGGGCACATCAAGAGTAGTAAAGTAGGACAATAAGATCATTTTAGGTACAAAAAGTAGGACAATAAGGTCACTTAAGTAGTAAAGTAGGCCAATAAGGTCCACTTAAGTAGTACTGTAGGACATAAGGGGCACTGTTAGTAGTAAAGTAGGTCAATAAGGGCACATTAAGTGGTAAAGTAGGACAATAAGGGCCACATCAAGTAGTAAAGTAAGGGACACTAAGGCCACCTTAAGTAGAAAAGTAGTAGACAATAAGGTCACTTTAGGTAGTAAACGATAGGACAATAAGGGCACATTAAGTAGTAAAGTAGACCAATATGGCACTGTAAGTAGTAAAAGTAGACCCAATATGGGCACTTTAAGCAGTAAAGTAGGCCCAATATGGGCACTTTAAGAAGTAATAGGTAGGACAATAAAGGCACACATCAAGTAGTAAAGTAGGACAATAAGGCCACATTAAGTAGTAAAGTAGGACACTAATGCCAATTTAAGGAGTAAAATATGCTAATAAGGGCATTTTAAGTAGTAAAGTAGGCCAATAAGGGCACTTTAAGTAGAAAAGTAGGACAATAAGGGCACATTAAGTAGTAAAGTAGGACAATAAGGGCACTTTAAGTAGTAAAGTAGACCAATAATGACACTTTAAGTAGAAAAGTAGGACAATAAGGGCACATTAAGTAGCAAAGAAGGACAATAAGGGCACGTTAAGTAGTAAAATAGACCAATAAGGGCACGTTAAGTAGTAAAGTAGGCCAATAAGGGCACATTAAGTAGTAAAGTAGGACAATAAGGGCACTTTAAGTAGATCAAAAGGGCTGACTAAACTAACTGTATAGGGTAAAAGGGTACATTAAGCTGCAAAGTAGGTCCGATAACCTGTAGAGAAGTCAATAAGGGCACGTTGACCTATAGAGTAGGTTGAGGTCAGGGTTCTCCACAGGATTATTTTCAAGCATAGTGGCATTTAGCGCGTGCTGGGGGAGGGTACGGGAGGGGGAAACCCCCTGCTGTGTTCGATTTTTTTGGCTTTTAGTAACTGCCTGTATTGACGGTGAGGCACTCTTTTGAGTGATATAAGTGATGGTAGGAAGCCATATATAATTATATATTTATGATAATAAACAATATAATAAATAATCCATGTTTTAAGACTTTTATTTAAAAAAAAAAACTCATAAAAATATTAACTAAAATAAGTTCATACACAATAATACATACACAATAATACAACACACATCAACACAACATGCAGTATCTGAAATACATACAATAAACAATAATAAATAATCCATGTTTTAATACACGATGAAGAAGAAAACATACAAAGATTTATTATAAGTTTATACACAATAATACAACATATACATCAACACATCATGCACACATATAATACCATCAACTACACAATATTCATCCTTGGAAATAAAACAGCACATTTGATAATACTTAAAAAATATAACCTTAGCACTCAAATAAATCCAACACAAGTTAGCCCATTCAATGTCTTGACTCGTACATATTAGCTAGCAGTTCCTTTTCAGATGCTTGACCTTCTTGGTCTGGCCATGTGCCATTCTTCCACTGCCCTGTCATATTCAAACTGATGGAGGTGGGCCCTGCATTGTTACTGCCAGCAGTGCATTGAGAACTCTGTTACACAGAGTTGACCTGTGCTGTCTTAATTCAATCTGCTGTTGATGTTGGAAGAAGCAGACCAACAGCTGCAATATTGTACAAGTTGGGGTGAGACGTCCTGTAGCTCTCTGTCATTCTTTGTAACCTCCCTCACTTGTTTCCACTCGATCATCATTTAATCTTCATCCTGGTTAAAGTGGCGGGCCAAGGTCTGAAGAAATATATATAAATAATTTAATATATTATAAATATATAATAGACCAACACGCTTCATAATAGTAATAACTGAATTATTTTTGTTTTATTTTGTAAGTAATTTCTAGTATTTTTGTTTTCAAAATATTGACAAGCTTTGAAGTAAACAGATACATAAACTACCTTCATTTCTTCTTTTCTTTTTTCAAATGACCAGATATTATCCCAAAATTGCTATTTATTTTATTTATTAACGCACAAACTTAAATCAAATGACAATCAAAACAATTATACTTACTTGCGCAAAACAAACAAACTCTTGCACATCACATCTTTCATTTCCGTCTTGAACAATACACGTGAGCCGATACACAAACTGCCAATATTAACAAACTTTCCAGTTCAACTGCTTTAAGTTACATTCTCCCATCCCAATTATCTCCCAATTACTGATTAATCCACAACAACCCGACATAATCCAATCAACTCGTGATAATTGCAATTTGTTGTCAACAATCCACTAATCACACAGCGTGTTATCGCACGTTCTGCATACTGCATAGATCAGTCACGTGTTACTTGTGTGTATTGTTTGACGCGAGTTTATGAATTTGTGTACGGTGCGCATAAGGATTTTTAAAGGCGGTGTTTGCCTTCAGATCAAAGCACCGCGCTCTGGTTTTTAAGCATAGCGGCGCAGTTTAGGCACCGCGGGATGTAAGATTTTGGAAGTCAAGCGCAGCGGCTCCGCTATGCTTAAATGGCCTGTGGAGAACCCTGGAGGTGCGCGGTATTACCGGTATTTAGCATAGGCGGTACACATCGCAGTACGTTTTGGTCCGTACCGGCTCTTTCTGCGACTAAGAAATATACGCAAATTACCGAAGAAAAATATGTGACCTTATTGTTTTATTTCTAATTCATGTTTGTTTGCTGCTTCACTGTGAATATAACGCAGTTAATCAAACAATTAAAGATATAACTATAGACAATCACATTAAAAATAAGTAAATAAAAACAATTAACAAGAAATATCACTGTAAGTGACAAATGCCCCCGAAGTGTCCTTTGACCTCTAAGTATGACCTTGACCTTGGAGCCATGGACCTGGATTTTGTGCACGACACGTTGTTTGGTTGTGGTGAGCACTTGTGCCAAGTTATTTGAAAATCCGTCCAGGCACAATTTGACCTTTGACCTCTAAGTGTGACCTTGACCTTGGGGCCACAGACCTGGATTGCGCGACACATCGTCTTGTTGTGGTGAGCACTTGTGCCACGTTATTTGAAAATCCGTCCATGAATGCCAGAGTTATTGACCGGACACGATTTGACTTTTCACCTCCAAATGTGACCTTGACCTTGAAGACCTAGGTTTTGCGCTCGACACATCGTCTTGTTATGGTGATCACTTGTGTCAAGTTATTTAAAAATCCCTGCAGGGGTTGTGCCATTACGGTCCGGACACGAAATTGCGACCTGTTTTTGACCTATGAACTGCAAGTGTGACCTTGACCTTTGAGGTACAGACCTGGGTTTTGCGCGCGACACATCGTCTTGTTATGGTGATCACTTGTACCAAGTAATTTAAAAATCCCTGCAGGGGTTGTGACATTACGGTCCGGACACGAAAATGCGTACCTGTTTTTGACCTATGAACTGCAAGTGTGACCTTGACCGTTGAGGTACGAACCTGGGTATTGCGCGCGACACATCGTCTTGTTATGGTGATCACTTGTGCCAAGTTATTTAAAAATCCCTGTAGGGGTTGTGCCGTTACGGTCCGGACACGAAATTGCGTACCTGTTTTTGACATATTAACTGCAAGTGTGACCTTGACCTTTGAGGTACAGACCTGGGTATTGCGCGCGACACATCGTCTTGTTATACTGATTACTTGTGCCAAGTTAATTAAAAATCCATGAAGGGGTTTTGAAGGTACAGTCCGGACACGAACTGGGGAATGACGGACGGAATCCGGACAGAAAGACGGACGTAGCGATTACTATATGCCCCTGAAACTGTTTTCTTCACACAGGTCAATACCCTTTAACCCTGTATCCATTTTACATGTACCTGTTTTGATCGTTCTTTGATACTCAGAATTTCTTTTAAGGGTATTTGTGTATTTGAACTTTTGACCTCTATCCCAGAGTCCCATGGTGACCCTGTACTGATATTCCCAAAATCATTACATTTTACTGAGAAAGAAAATAGATATTAAACCGAATTTACCTCCACCATACTTTATTTTTCGCGGTACCCAACCTAAAGCGTAGGTAAGTGCATATAAGATCAGGCTCATTTGTTTAAAACAAACTGTTTTCTAACTTACCCATTTTCCTTCAACAGCCTTAAGGAATTTGAAGAGAAGTTTGAGTTCCCTAACAGTGATACTGTAGGCAGCCAGGATTCCCAACATTTCCACCAGTAAATCTAAAATGACAGATGCAACCTGGTAACATAACCCCACACAATGTCAGCTCTATAGTAAATCTGAATATATAGCAATATAGAACAAAAGTGTTGGGAGTTTATCAAGACAATCATGGTTGATGATGACGTAGAAACTAAACCAACTGATGGTAGACTATTGATGCTAGTGATGGGCAATCGGTTGAAATTTACAATCGATCATTGGTTACAAGTGGTTGGATGTAACCAATCAATCATCGGTTATAATCGATTAGTCAATATGAAGTATAACATGTTAATCTGAGTTTCAAGCCTTGAACATAGAATCATTTCTTATTAAGTATGTATTGTAGCACAGTCGGTGACATTTCCTTTGATGAATGCAAAGCATTAAATCGTTTAATTAGGGTAACTAAAGGGGAGTGGGTATACCATACTACAACTTCCAGATAGAGTATGGACGTCACTCTGACGTCACAGTGTTAATAAGTACACCATGCTACAATAAAGATACGCCCATCTCGGTGTTTAAATAAGCCAACTCGCTGAGACCAGACTCTATCTATTACAGGGTTCTGGAAATATTTTGAAAATCCACTTGCCCAGGGCAAGTGGATTTTCAAAAGTCACTTGCCCTGCCCATAATGTCACTTGCCCCACATTTAAGAACACATAATTTCCCCAAAAATTGGCGCTGTACCATTATTCGTGTTAAACGGGCGGACCGCCGCATAATTTGGACAATTATACTTAGTTAGAAAAGAAAGGGAGAATGTATTTTATGAATTAGTTAATACATTGTATTTATTTATATAAAAAAATCAAATAGTTGCAATTTCTTCTTTTGTGTCTATTACATCTTTGTGTTACTTAAATCATAAAATGATGAGACAGTATACAACCTCATTTTATTCCGCCGTCCAACCCCACCAATCACCACACACACAACCCCATCATTTTTGATGACCATCCCAAAAAAATGCTTGGCAGCTAGTGTATGGAACTTGTAATGTCACAGTGTGTACAATTAACCAGTTGACAGAAAAAAAGAAGCTATTGTATTCATTTAAATGTGCGACAAGCAAAAAAACAAGACAAAAACGTTATTAAAAATATTCACTTGGCCCCAAATTTCTGCAACCATGGTAACGTTCCTACGGCTTTTTAATTTCACTAAAGGGAATTAGATGAAAGCAAGAAGCATGAGTAGGGGTTCCCTTACTAGGGTTCCCTAGGAATTGTTTAAGAAGTAGTACATGTAGCAGTAACCTTATTTATCAAAAGCGAAAGTTCAAAACTTGAGAAAAAGTTTCCGTGATTGGTTCTGAAATCGCGAAAACCCATGACATGCGCATATCGCTAAGTTATGCAACTTATCTGTGTAGTATGCACTTCCATATACGTTAAATTACAGATTATATCAATGAAATACACCAGATTCCTCATAAAAGCGCGTTGATAAACGAGTGCTTCAAGTAAAAGAAATGTATTTTCGTTACGAAAAAACATTAATTATCTAAACAAAAACGTGACGTCACGTGGGTCTGTCAATCATTATTTTGACACATTAAATTTGCAAATAAGGAAAGAGTTTTCTGATTTGATTGGTGGAAGGTCCAAAAATGATGTTCAGAGATTTCTGAATTTATGGTTGGAAGGTCACGGACATAATTACCGCGATTTTATTGGCCGATGGAAACACGTCTGACGGTCGTGTCAGGATAAATTGTAATACGGTGTTGTTTTCAAACGGTGTGAAATGCGCGTGTGGGTTAATTAGGTTGTATATTGAAATAATGCCACAAGTTAAGCTGCCTGGGGCGAGATTGTTGATTGTACCGAAAGTTGTTTGATCTTATTAACAATCGCTAGCGGCGAAAAACAGCTGCAAGTTTTATTCAGTTATCAAAATGAAATTCTGATATGGCTAGTTTGCCACTTGATTTGTTCTGGAATGGAAATATCCGTCGGGCAAGTGCGGGCAACCAGATTTGCGAAGGTCACTTGCCCGCACCCAAAATCCACTTGCCCGGGGCGTCGGGCAACCGTATTTCCGGAACCCTGTATTACTTACTTCCTGTTTCGTTTCTTATTCTACTGTTATTTCATTTTAATCAGCAAAATAATTCAGATACAAATGTGTTTGTGTATATGTTCATTTTCACAAGTGTAATTCGTAGCTTTTGTCTCCTGGATAATCAGGTTTATTTCTATTTTTTAATATTTATTTAAAGTGCATTTTAACATTTTACCGATGATCGATTATAGACTTTCATAATCGATCATCATAATTGGATGTCTAAGTAACCGATGATCGGTTACAATCGATTAATCGGTACATCACTAATTGATGCAACTAACCGCTTCCAAAATCAGAATAAATGATATACTGCTGCTAGCCAGCAATTCCATTAATTTGCAAAACAAGACCACTTTACAGCGAAAATTATACCAGCAGCAAATTGCAGCATTTATGACATTTACCAAGTTATTTATTATATTTACAAAAATAGACGCTGCCTAAAGTTAGATGCCTTGTCTATTTCCATAAGCCGTTGATCATGTGCGTTTGTTTCTATAACTTTGATATTTGTTGACGGTTCCTTTCAGGGTTTGATGATGGGTGGGGTTTGCCCCCACTAAAATCTAACAAGTTTTGACCTATGCTTGTCTAGAGGATCATATGCACACAACCCTCCCAACTCAAATACTGGATTCGCACATGGGGAGATTGAGGGGTTGATCTGCACATGATATTACTTAAATGTAATAATATATTGAAATTACATTTAATTTATTATTAATTTACAAGTCATGAAATAAGAAGTCATAAAGTTAGAACTTACAAAATATTAAACTGAACATTGTTTAACGGTTCATCAACGCATTATAGTATGTTTAGAGCCGCACCAGGGAGTGAGCAAAGATATTTAGTAATCCGGGAACCAGCCTATTGAAAATTGATTCTGATTGTTTTTTAACATGTAACTGAGCACAAGTACAATTTTTATAAAGTCTTTGGTACCCGGCCTAGGATTGATGTGTTTGAATGGGGTTTTACGTCACTTTTAGCACATGTAAGGCCAGATACGACAGTCAATTTTTCTTGGCCAAGAAACTAAAACTGCATTTAAACTTTCTCGTCTCTCACCGCTGCGGGTTTGAATCCCACTGGGAGCTTGACATGTCAAGTACACCGTTAACACTGTCTATCCCGTGTGCAGGGAAAGGCATACCCTGTGAACGTTAACGATCTTGCCAAGCTTGTGTTCATCATTGATTCACAACTGTGAACCTGTACTGGAGACAAGGAGGCTTCCTAGGTCCCCAAGAGGTTTTTGGAAGTAACAGAAGAAAGATAAAGATATCCTGATTTAAGTCTAATGTACAATAATGGACATTCAAGTTAGTGACAACTTATTTATAGTAACCATGGTAACACACACTCGATTTGTGTTTGCTACATATAAACCTTTGTTATTCTGTAGCATCACTTTGTTATGGACAGGATAATTTGCCCCTGGTATTATTTCCACTGTAATTTAATGAATTTTGAAGTATGCATCCATACCTGCGACAATATCTCCAGCTTGTAGCAGTATCTGCACCACCCGGGTTATCAGCCCGACCGCGGTACACGCCTGTAAGTTCCGCCGACTCTTCTTCAACATGGCCATAAACACGCTCCATATCTCCGCCTGTAACACAATTGTAATACATTTATGCAAAACAATTTCTATGATAAACATAATAATATGAATGAGCAAAACATTATGCACACTGCCGTTCCTTTGCAATTATATGTATTCTACTTGTAAGATTTATCTTGTATGTAATTATTTGTGAAGATTTACTTAAAGGGACTGTAGGCATACAGACAAACAGTTCTGAAAAACATGAGAAAAAAAGGTGACAGAATTATTAAAATCGGATGATAAACGAAGAGAACATTTGAAGGTGGTTCTAAAATGGATTTTGATACTATACCACCTTTCCAGTTCTCTCAATAATTAAGATTGTTTGGCTGTATGACTTCATCCCCATTAAAATAAATAAAAAATAAAAGAAATACTACCAGAAGCGACATAACTAGATGGCCATTGCCAGCATGTCGTCCGTAAATTTGAAAAATCAGAGCTAGCAAGTGTAAATGACCTTTAATTTGGAGACAAGAAAACCATATCACTTACACTGAATGCAAAAGTGATCACTAAGTTGAGCTCTCTGCAAGCGGGCTCAACAATAAATAACACTTCCAGAAGTGATATAATGACCTTGAAGCTCTACTGATAGATTTTTGATAGCTAAATCAGCATTCCTGCGAAGTTTCATGAAAATCTGTCATGTAGTTTCAGAGGAGTAGTCGCTACAAGTTTTTACCATATAACTCTATGTAAACAAAGATGAACGCTGGCGGCCATGTTTAATGTCGAATCAAAATAACTTTCAACAAGGACCAACATCATTCCATACTGATCATTTTAGAGAAAGTCACATATCAATATCACTTATAGTTTTCAAGAAGTAGTCACTACAAAAAAACAACAAGAGGCCCAAGAGGGCCTGTGGACGCTCTACTGGCTAACATGGCTCTTATAACATCAATGAAGCGAGTGACTGCCATTAACGTTTTTTTGGAAGTTTCGGGAAAAAACAGCTTTTGAACTAAATCAAGGGCCATAACTAAAGAATCTGTTAAAGTTCAGTAAAGATCAGATGAAAATGAAGACCCTACCTTTAACGAGGCAAAATATAGCATTTTTAACAAAATCAAGACCCATAACTCCAGTGTTACTGGTCCGACTGGTCCAACATAGAGCTAAAAAAATTATTAATTAAAAAAAAAATTAAAAGAAAAAATTAAAAAAAAAATATTAAAAAAAAAAAAAAAATTAAAATTAAAAAATTTAAAAAAAAATGAAATAAAAAAATAAATATATTAATTTAAAAAAATAATTAAAAAAATAAAAGTTTGGTAACGATCGGATGAAAAATGAAGGCCCTCTCGTCTTAACGAGGCAAAATATAGCGTTTTGAACTAAATCAAGGGCCATAACTAAGTTGTTACTGGTCCGATATGTTTGGTTTTCAAACTTGTCCGAGCTTTCATTGATATTAACAATCTGATAAAGTTTGGTAAAGATCGGATGAACAATGAAGCCCCAATCGTCTTAATGAGGCAAACTATAGCATTTTTAACTAAATCAAGGGCCATAACTCCGCTGTTACTGGTCCGATATGGCTAGTTTTCGAACTTGCTCGAGCTTTCATTGATATTAACAATCTGATAAAGTTTAGTAAAGATCAGATGAACAATGAAGCCCCTATCGTCTTAACGAGGCAAAATATAGCATTTTTAACTAAATCAAGGGCCACAACTCCTCTGTTACTGGTCCGATATGGTTGGTTTTCAAACTTGTTCAAGCTTTCAATAACATTAACAATCTGATAAAATTTGATAAAGATCGGATGAACAATGAAGCCTCTATCGTCTTAACGAGGCAAAATATAGCATTTTTAACTAAATCAAGGGCCATAACTCTGGTGTTACTGGTCCGATCTGGCTGGTTTTCGAACTTGTCCGAGCTTTCATTGATATTAACAATGTGGTAAAGTTTGGTATAGATAGGTTGAATAATAAAGGCCCTATCGTCTTAACGAGACAAAATATAGCAATTTTAACTAAATCAAGGGCCATAACTCCGCTGTTACTTGGCCGATCTGGCTGGTTTTCGAACTCATCCGAGCTTTCATTGATATTAACAACCTGTTAAAGTTTAGTAAATATTGGATGAAAAATGAAGGCCCTATCGTCTTAACGAGACAAAAGTTAACAACGGACGGACGACGGACGACGGACGGACGGACGGACGGACGACAAACAACTCGGCATCCCATAAGCTCTGCTGGCCTTTGGCCAGTAGAGCTAAAAAAAACATCTATTTTTAGCTTTGGTGGCAATCTTGGATTTCACATCAACATGATTTTTTGCTCGGATCAACTAGACATCATAGGCAATGAAAATCCATCCAGTAGTTTCAGAGGAGTAGTCGCTACAAAAAAAGTTTACGGATGGACAGGCGGACGAGGGACACTGCACCACGGCATAAGCTCTGCTGATCTTTGATCAGTAGCGCTAATAATACTAGCAGAAGTGAAGTAATATTACCTGAAGTGTTTCGGGACATTGCTCTATAACACTCAGCATGGGCAGTATAGTCTGGGCATCTTGGATGACAAAGTTGGCTTCAATGTCAAACTCTCCACCCACCAACTGAAAATATAATAATGCTTAACTGTCAAGTATGGCTCCAGGATGTATATCGGGTATTCCAGGATGTATATTGGGTAATGTCAAGTATGGCTCCAGGATGTATATCGGGTATTGTCAAGTATGGCTCCAGGATGTATATCGGGTATTGTCAAGTATGGCTCCAGGATGTATATCGGGTATTGTCAAGTATGGCTCAAGGATGTATATCGGGTGTTTTCATGTTGGATCAACTTTGTCTGGTTAAAGACATTCCACCAAGCCTTCTAAAACACTGTCCACACCCCCACCCATCCCCACCAGGGTTCTCTCCGAGGCCAATTTAGCTGAAAGCATCACCCGACATCCCCAAGGTTCCTCCAGTGTTACTAGACACATGTTGTTTATTCCCACTCAGTGGTGATAAATGATCTTGAAATTGGAGGTGACCATTTATACGCATTTCGTATTTCAGTCTGTTGACCTTTTGTGATGTTTTTTTCACAGGGTCAAGTTAAAACATGTTAGCTCCGCCCCCCCTACATGTATTATCGCCTTTCAACCAATTCTAATGCTCAATTTAGTTCTGTGTTGAAATAATTTATAAATATAATACAAGGAAATGTATTCAATTATTGCGTTACCTAAAATGATGATGGCGAATAAATAATTAAATACTGTTTTTTCAGCACATGTCTATTGGAGTTAATTTTAAGCATGCTTCTGTCTTAAAGGGACGCATGGCAATGTCGATTTTTAAAAAAAAAAAAAAAACTCACGGTGTCCCGTTAGTTTTTCTCCATAACTTGCGTTTGTTCAATCATTAATATTAATTATAAGAATAGTATAAAGTAAATTGTTTTTGCCTATTATTAACATTTGATAATATTGCACCAATAATATACTTAAACCTGTAGTAAAATAAGACGAAAAAATAACAACTCAAACTTTTATTTAATTATATGCAAGCAGGTTTTAAGTTAAAATAATACTGGATAAATAAATCAAGACGCTAATTTTAATCTTTGATAAACATTTCAAGATTGCTGCGTGTCATTTTAACAGTTAAAAAGCATGTAATTACTGTTATTTAGGGCATTTTTCTTCTTTTCCATGACAGTTAATTTTTGTTTTTCATAAATCTTTATTATTATATATACAGTAAAATCCAAGTGATGTAAATAGTCACTCGAACGGCACTCTTAAATAATAAAAAGATGAAAAAGTATTACTTTACTGAAAAATATTACTTCAACTGTGTAATGTACATGTATATATAATCTGAATGTTCATGTAATCACTGTTCACTGTTCACTATTAACACACACTGTTCATAAAATCTGTTCACTTTTCAATATCTGCACTATTCACTGTTCAATATTTGCATTGTTCAATATTAACACTGTTCATTGTTCAAGGGAGAGAAGAGTCATGTATGTATATATAAAGCAGTGAGTTATATTATTATTGATAATTTCAAACTATGTTTAACAAACGAAATGAAATATCTTAAAGAGTGCCGTTTACAGAATGTTTTAGTAATTTTGTTGGGAACTTTACGTTAGAAATAGGGGTAAATATTTGAAAAAATTGCGTCACTTTTTTGTAATAATTATGCAACTTAAACTCTGAGTTTTAGGTGAAATTAGTATATTTTTTGCAATAGTTTACAGAACATTTTCACATGTGGGATTGCCTTATATTGAACACCTTAAAACAGGCTTCATGACAACCGCACTTGTAAGAAGGCGCCATATAGTAATACATATTATATATGTATATGTTATAAAATAATGTAATATGAAAAAATAACAAGATCAATAATTGCCAGTTACAGATCACCCCAATGCGTCCTCCCGCGAAGCAAGATCGGGTACAATCCCCGGAGGAAGGCATTGACATAAATACAACACCGGTGCCACATGTAGTGGGAAATGTCTACAGTGGACGGAAAACAGACGACACCGAGCAATTAGTCCGACGCCTGAGAAGGACAAATAAAGGGACACACAGCAATCTTGATGTTTTATCAAGCATCAATATTAGCGTCTCTACTTATTTATCAAGCAACATTTTGACTTTAAACCGGCTTGCATATCATTAAATAAAAATGATGTGTTTTCAATTTTCTATGTTATTTTACCAAATGTTGAAATATATATTGGTGCAGTATTATCAAAAGTCAGTAATATACAAAAACAATTTGGTTTATACTATTGTTATAATTATTATTAATGATTGAAATAATGCATGTTATTTAGAACAAGAGGTCAATGACCTTGAAGCTCTACTGATTGTTTTTGATTTCAGGAAGTAGTCGCTACAGACTTGTTTTTTGAAAATCTATTTTTAACCGTGGCGGCCATCTTGAATTTCCGGCCGACCTGAAATTTTGCTAAGATCAATAAGACATTAAGAGCAACATTCCTGTGAAGTTTCATGAAAATCCGTCAGGTAGTTTCAAAGAAGTAGTCTCTACAAGTTTTCATTATATAACTCTATGTAAACAAAGCAGCCATGTTTAAGGTCAAATCAAAACGATTTTCGACAAGGACCAACATCATGTCATACTGATCATTTTAGAAAAAGCCCCATATCAATATCTCTTATTGTTTTGAAGAAGTAGTCGCTACAAACTTATTTATTTTAAATCTATTTTTAGCTGTGGCGGCCATCTTGAATTTCCGGCCGACCTGAAATTTTTCTAGGATCAACTAGACATCAAGAGCAACATTCCTGTGAAGTTTCATAAACATCCGTCAAGTAGTTTCAGAGGAGTAATCGCTACAAGTTTTTACTATATAACTCTATGTAACCAAAGATGGCCACTGGCAGCCATGTTTAACGTCGAATCAAAATAATTTTCCACAAGGATCTACATCATGTCATGCTGATCATTTTAGAAAAAGTCCCATATCAATATCACTTATAGTTTTCAAGAAGTAGTCGCTACAAACTTATTTTTTAAAAATCTATTTTTAGCTGTGATGGCCATCTTGAATTTCCGGCCGACCTGAAATTTTGATAGGATCAATTAGACATCAAGAGCAACATTCCTGTAAAGTTTCATGACAATCCGCCAAGTAGTTTCAGAGGAGTAGTCGCTACAAGTTTTTACTATATAACTCTATGTAAACAAAGATGGCCGCTGGCAGCCATGTTTAACGTTGAATCAAAACGATTTTTGACTAGGATCAACATCATGTAATGCTGATCATTTTAGAAAAAGTCCCATATCAATATCACTTATAGTTTTCAAGAAGTAGTCGCTACAAACTTAATTTTTAACAAGAGGTCAATGACCTTGAAGCTCTACTGATTGATTTTGATTTCAGGAAGTAGTCGCTACAGACTTGTTTTTTGAAAATCTATTTTTAACCGTGGTGGCCATCTTGAATTTCCGGCCGACCTGAAATTTTGCTAAGATCAATAAGATATTAAGAGCAACATTCCTGTGAAGTTTCATGAAAGTCCGTCAAGTAGTTTCAGAGAAGTAGTCGCTACATGTTTTCATTATATAACTCTATGTAAACAAAAATGGCCGCTGGCAGCCATGTTTAACGTCAAATCAAAATGATTTTCGACAAGGACCAACATCATGTCATACTGATCATTTTAGAAAAAGTCCCATATCAATATCTCTTATTGTTTTCAAGAAGTAGTCGCTACAAACTTATTTATTTTAAATCTATTTTTAGCTGTGGTGGCCATCTTGAATTTCCGGCCGACCTGAAATTTTTCTAGGATCAACTAGACATCAAGAGCAACATTCCTGTGAAGTTTCATGAACATCCGTCAAGTAGTTTCACAGGAGTAGTCGCTACAAGTTTTTACTATATAACTCTATGTAACCAAAGATGGCCACTGGCAGCCATGTTTAACGTCAAATCAAAATAATTTTCCACAAGGATCTACATCATGTCATGCTGATCATTTTAGAAAAAGTCCCATATCAATATCACTTATAGTTTTCAAGAAGTAGTCGCTACAAACTTATTTTTTAAAAATCTATTTTTAGCTGTGACGGCCATTTTGAATTTCCGGCCGACCTGAAATTTTTCTAGGATCAATAAGACATCAAGAGCAACATTCCTGTAAAGTTTCATGACAATCCGTCAAGTAGTTTCAGAGGAGTAGTCGCTACAAGTTTTTACTATATAACTCTATGTAAACAAAGATGGCCGCTGGCAGCCACGTTTAACGTCGAATCAAAACGATTTTTGATAAGGACCAACATCATGTCATGCTGACAATTTTAGAAAAAGTCTCATATCAATATCACTTATAGTTTTCAAGAAGTAGTCGCTACAAACTTGTATTTTGAAAATTTATTTTTAGCCGTGGCGGCCATCTTGAATTTCCGGCCGACCTGAAATTTTGCTAGGATCATTTAGACATCAAGACCAACATTCCTGTGAAGTTTCATGAAAATCCGTCAAGTAGTTTCAGAGGAGTAGTCGCTACAAGTTTTCATTATATAACTCTATGTAAACAAAGATGGCCGCTGGCAGCCATGTTTAACGTCAAATCAAAACGATTTTCGACAAGGATCAACATCATGTCATGCTGATCATTTTAGAAAAAGTCCCATATCAATATCACTTATAGTTTTCAAGAAGTAGTCGCTACAAACTTGAATTTAAAAAATCTATTTTTAGCTTTGGCGGCCATCTTGGATTTCACATCAACATGAATTTTTGCTAGGATCAACTAGACTTCATGGGCAACATTTCTGTAAAGTTTTATGAATATCCATCCAGTAGTTTCAGAGAAGTAGTCGCTACAAATAAAAGTTAACGGACAGACGGACAGACGGACGACGGACGCCGCACCACGGCATAAGCTCTGCTGATCTCTGATCAGTAGAGCTAAAAATCTATTTTTAGCTGCGACGGCCATCTTGAATTTCCGGCCGACCTGAAATTTTTCTAGGATCAATTAGACATCAAGAGCAACATTCCTGTAAAGTTTCATGACAATCCGCCAAGTAGTTTCAGAGAAGTAGTCGCTACAAGTTTTTACTATATAACTCTATGTAAACAAAGATGGCCGCTGGCAGCCATGTTTAACGTTGAATCAAAACGATTTTTGACTAGGATCAACATCATGTCATGCTGATCATTTTAGAAAAAGTCCCATATCAATATCACTTATAGTTTTCAAGAAGAAGTCGCTACAAACTTGTATTTTAAAACTCTATTTTTAGCTTTGGCGGCCATCTTGGATTTCACATCAACATGAATTTTTGCTAGGATCAACTAGACTTTATGGGCAACATTTCTGTAAAGTTTCATGAATATCCATCCAGTAGTTTCAGCTGTGAAGTCGCTACAAACAAAAGTTTACGGACAGACGGACAGACGGACGGACGGACGCCGGACGCCGCACCACGGCATAAGCTCTGCTGATCTCTGATCAGTAGAGCTAAAAACTAATGGGACGCCGCGAGTTTTCAAAAAATCAAGATTGCCAGATCGCAGTGTTGGAATGTAATATTTAACTTTCATAACAACTAAACATCTGTAACTCTATATATCTACCATTTGGCCAATTACAAGTCTTCAAGGGTATTAACGAACTGTGAATACTATATTAAGCTTCACTGGAAAGTATATAAACAATTAAATATTATTAACAATTAAGTATATTAATAATTAACTAGATGTTGTTTTAGCAAAAACAGTCGTCTCCCCCACTGGGGAAAGGGTCATAAATCCACCATAAATCATTCAACTGGAACATGGCGGCGCTATGCGCAACTAGGCTTGGTATTGATCATCCCTGCCAAGTTTCATATTGAAATCCGGCCAGGAATTCAGCAAAACTTGTCTGGACAAAGCGACCGACCGACATCAAAAACAATATGTCGACCCTCCACAAAGTGGGAGAGATATAATTATTATAAGCATATAAGTATATATAATAATATGCTTTTGTACCACAAAAATGTATATAAACTATTGAAAAGTATCAGAAGACCTATGGGGAACTATATGAACTACATAACAGTTCATAAACTCTCCAGTCACAGAGTTAATTACCTTTGTATATGGATCATTCAAGTCACCCAGTTTCCTGAGGGATTAAAACAATCTAGCCTACAGGCAAAATTGTCTCTTTCATAATATTCCAGTTGTAGAGATAATGACCCAGGTTCCATTAAGATCACTCATTAATGGTTGTTTATGAGATGATGAGAAAGCTCTGAGGTTTTTCAATATTGGAGATTTTTCAATATCAGCAATGTGGGAAGAAAAACTGATTTAAGTACAGAGCTTAGCAAACTCCATATTATAAACACGAAGCTGTGTATGTCTGGCCTGGTTGCAATAAAATACATATTTCCATAGGGTACTCTCCATTATTAATATGATATATGCCTTAGTTACAATATTACAAATGGAAACTATGGAAAGAGATTATACAAGCAATATATTTTTATAAATATAATAGTTGGACACAACTTTGCTAAACGATAGTGCTCTTAGTATAAATTGCATAAATCGACAGTCTGTACAATGAGAACTGAATTTTTCTCAGAAATTGTCTACTTAAATAAAATGTTATTTACAGAACAGTATTTGCTCCATTAAGCACCCCCGGCACTTACATCATTCAAAATTGAATTGAATTGGATTTAAGTCGCACCAACAGGTCATATGGCGACTTTCCAGCTTCCATTGGTGGAGGAAGAGCCCAGGTGATCCTCCGGGCAATTTCTGTGCACAGGTGGGCACTTGGGTAGAACCACCGACATTCCGCAAGCCAGCTGGATTGCTTCCTCACATAAAAGATTCCTAGGCCCATGAGGGATCGCACCCACAGTGATGAGGGGCAAGTGATTTCAACCACTAACCACTCGTCCACACATCATTCAGACAGAGGCCAGCCTAATGTGACACAATTTCCATACTTCAATACAGACGCCAAATATACTGATGACAGATGTAGTGACGCAAGTATATGACAAGTATATTGACGATTAGAATATTGATGACAAGTATATTGATGACTAGTATATTGACGACTAGTACATTGACGACTAGAACATTGACGACAAGTATATTGATGACTAGTATATTGACGATTAGAATATTGATGACAAGTATATTGATTTGATGACTATATTGATAGCATATTGATGACTAGTATATTGACGACTAGTATACCGATGACTAGTATATTGACTTGATGACTATATTGATAGTATATTGGCAATTAGAATATTGATGACAAGTATATTGATTTGATGACTAGTATATTCATGACAAATATATTAATGACTAGGATATTGATGACAAGTATATTGATGACTAGTATATTGATGACTAGTATACTGATGACTAGTATATTGATGATTAGTATATTGATGATTAGAATATTGATGACAAGTATATTGATGACTAGTATATTGACGACTAGTACATTGACGACTAGAACATTGACGACAAGTATATTGATGACTAGTATATTGACGATTAGAATATTGATGACTAGTATATTGATGACAAGTATATTGATGACTAGTATATTGATGACTAGTATATTGATGACTAGAACATTGACGACAAGTATATTGATGACTAGTATATTAATGACTAGGATATTGATGACAAGTATATTGATGACTAGTATATTGATGACTAGTATACTGATGACTAGTATATTGATGATTAGTATATTGACGACTAGAACATTGACGACAAGTATATTGATGACTAGTATATTGACGATTAGAATATTGATGACTAGTATATTGATGACAAGTATATTGATGACTAGTATATTGATGACTAGTATATTGATGACAAGTATATTGATGACTAGTATATTGATGATTAGAATATTGATGATTAGAATATTGATGATTAGAATATTGATGACAAGTATATTGATTTGATGACTAGTATATTCATGACAAATATATTAATGACTAGTATATTGATGACAAGTATATTTATGACAAGTATATTGATGACTAGTATATTGATGACTAGTATATTGATTTGATGACTAGAACATTGACGACAAGTATATTGATGACTAGTTTATTGATGACTAGTATATTGATGACTAGTATATTGATGATTAGAATATTGATGATTAGAATATTGATGACAAGTATATTGATTTGATGACTAGTATATTCATGACAAATATATTAATGACTAGTATATTGATGACAAGTATATTTATGACAAGTATATTGATGACTAGTATATTGATGACTAGTATATTGATTTGATGACTAGAACATTGACGACAAGTATATTGATGACTAGTCTATTGACGATTAGAATATTGATGACATATTGATTTGATGACTAGTATATTGATGACAAATATATTAATGACTAGTATATTGAGGACAAGTATATTGATGACTAGTATATTGATGACTAGTATATTGATGACAAGTATATTGATGACTAGTATATTGATTTGATGACTAGAACATTGACGACAAGTATATTGATGACTAGTATATTGGTGACAAGAATATTGATGTATACTGATGACTTGTATACTGATGACTATTACATTAACGACTAGTACATTGACGATTAGAATATTGACGATAAGAATATTGATGACATATTGATTTGATGACTAGTATATTGATGACAAGTATATTGATGACTAGTATATTGATTTGATGACTAGTATATTGACGACAAATACATTGACGACTAGTACACTGATCACTAGTATATTGGTGACAAGAATATTGATGTATACTGACGACAAGTATACTGATGACTTGTATACTGAAGACTAGTACATTGACGGCTAGTATTGATGACTATTACATTTACGACTAGTACATTGATGACAAGAATATTGATGACAAGTATATTGATGACTAGTATATTGATGACTAGTATATTGATTTGATGACTAGAACATTGACGACAAGTATATTGATGACTAGTATATTGACGATTAGAATATTGATGACATATTGATTTGATGACTAATATATTGATGACAAGTATATTGATGACTAGTATCTTGATTTGATGACTAGTATATTGATGACAAGTATGTTGATGACTAGTGTATTGACGACAAATACATTGACGACTAGTACACTGATGACTAGTACTTTGATGACAAGAATATTGTTGACAAGTATATTGATGACAAGTATATTGATGTATACCGACGACAAGTATACTGACGACAAGTATACTGATGACTAGTATACTGACGACAAGTATACTGATGACTATTACATTGACGACTAGTACATTGATGACTAGTACATTGATGACAAGAATATTGATGACAAGTACATTGATGACTAGTACATTGATGACAAAAATACAGATGACTAGAATATTGATGACAAGTACATTGATGACTAGTACATTGATGACAAGTATATTGACGACTAGTACATTGATGACTAGTACATTGAAGACATGTATACTGATGACAAGTATATTGATGATTAGTACTCTGAAGACATGTATATTGATGACAAGTGCATCTTCATGAAGAAATATGCAATTATCAAAAGTTTCAGGGAATGTTAAATTTTTGCATAAGTTTTTGGAAGGACGCGCATACAGTATAATTATATCCCCCTGTGGATCCAGACAATGCAGTCTATCCATCGAGCTTGTTCTTCGTAGAGCAGCTTCCCGGATTCCTATGTTTCCTTCCCCTCTCTCTGGAATGGCTCTAAATAACCTATAATGTGTTGATGAGCCATTACGTTAATCAAAATTCAAACCATTCAATTGAATAGATTCATCTGGTTAAATAAAACAACTGTTAATGATGCCACCGGGCTACCAACCATGTTGATCCAGATAGGAGATATTTAACAATCGTGAATGACCTGTTTACAGATCGCAGCATCACAGACTCACCAGTGAAGATTAAGCATGATCAAGATTAAGCATGGAAAGGTATTCATCAAAAATCAATTTTCTTCCTTTAAACACAGCATGACAATATCGATGCGCAACTGAACAAGATGTATAGGAATGACATCGAGAGTTGCTTCTGGCAGAAATTCAAACCAAGTCCATCTTTTTGTGCCTTATCAAATTTATTATTAGAAGCTTCTACTAATTGGAAGTATGGATGCCTTAGTAATAAAGATCAAATGACATCAGCTGAAGTAATGAAGTTTAATTCTTGGATTGTAGAAAACTGAAGGCGGTTGTTTACTCCCTGTCACAGAAAAACACAATACGAATGATCCAATATTTGCCCGTTCTTACTGTCTTAAAGATACCTCTGTAACGATTGAGTCCTCCAACAGTGGTGCAAACGCTGGATTGCGAATTCAACATTTTAACTAAAAAAAGCTAAGTAATAAAGGGGGATAATTCAGGTAAAATACATGACAGAGTTATGATTCTTGTCAAATAACACTGTGTCATGATAATGAACATGTGTGCCATTCCACAAACGGACGTTCTGACGGAAATTGTCAAACTATAAGCCTGAATTTGCTACAAAATCCGGCTACAAAGCTAGTATGTAATGGCTTTTTTTTTATAACTGGAATATGTTATTTGGCCTCTGGGATGACCGATTCCAAACTTTCACTTGTCCTGTATCGATATTCACTCGACAATAATCGTCAGTAGGAGCGGACGGCCCTGACTGGTTTGATGTTTTACTCGGCTCGATAACGTAATTGTATAGCAATATATCCAACGCCGGCAATTATAATAGTTTGACAGCGAGAGGTGGGTCTACGAATACATTGAGGGGAGAAGTCGGGGTATCGCATTTTGACGAGAATTTGACATCGGCTGAGTTCAATAAACACTTGATCAATTCAACAATTAGCAAGGCTGGTGGCACATCCTTTTAATTAAAGTTAAGTTCACATTCATAGGTGCTGATTGGCAAACAGCATGCAGCGAGATATACACTTGTTATCAGGGCTGTACAAATCCTATAGCCCGACGCCCTGGACTAGTCCAAAACCAAAGTCGGGCGTGTCACTTTTTCAAAGATTTGTCCAATTTTAAAAAAAGAGAAAGTCAGGCGTGTCACTGTTTGAAAGATTTCAGTCCCAGATTTGTCCAATTAACAATGTCGGCCACCTGTCATAAAACAACCCCAGTACTTCTCAATGTAATTGCACTCGCTTATGTAATGCAATAGGCATCCACAGCGGTGATCAGCGATGACCCCTGGCAATTTTATCAACAATCAACCATGCCGGAAGTCCTGCCTCCAAATTACTTTAATTGACAGCCGACATTATCCAATCAATTGACCCGCTCTATTTTAATCCCGACCCACTAGCCAATGAAACGACTACTACAGGTAAATCACATGTTCATCACGTGATTTCCTGTTTGTCACGTGGTGAGCTGAAAATGGCGATACACTGAAACAATAACACTAACACGTTGATTAATTAGCAATCAGTCTGATTGGTCGGCAATCTTTCGATGAGTAAAGAAAATAAGGTTGTTTGATAATGGAAGCATGTTTGATATGAAACGGTAGGTTTGATTTTTTGTTGTTTCTCAGTGTATTGTTGAGTGTAATTGTAACAGACATGAAAGGGCGGTTGGGGTAACAGTTTGTGCATAGTTAGTGTACTAATTACGTTCGAAGGAATTGAGTTGTCAGAAAAAACGGAAAAAAAAACGAATTGATATACATAATCAGTTGGACTTAATTCGTATTCGGCAAGTAGTTGCTACAATTTTGTTTTTTAACAAGAGATAAATGCCTAGTGGCATTAAAGCCGGGTTTTCGAAAATGTGAAAGATAAGTGCCTGTGTGTTTTGTGAAACTATTTAATAGATAGATTTTTTTCAGAGTGGAAGGATGCTTTAATGTAGTTAGCATTTTCAGCGCATGATGTTTGGTACATGTTTGGTTTATTTATTGATTGGGGGCGGGGTGCAGGGCAGGGTTTATCCTGTAATGTTGAAAATTCAGCACGAAAGAGATTGAAGACCATTACATAGGAGGTAAAATGACATTTCTGTGGCCATGTTTTGTTTCATTAACATTTTTTTTTTAAATGAAAATCAATACACAACAATAATGTTTACAATTCATACATTGGAGCGAGAATAACATTTTTTTTGATGATGAAGAAAACTTTGAACAGGTATATTAATCCAGAGGTGAATGTATTTATCAGTTATGTTGCAATAGTCGTGCGGGTTTACAATTCAGATTAACCTCATTTCCCGTTGCAGTCAAGCAGTGATAAAAGTATGGACATGGTAATGCTGAGATATATAGAAAAAACATGTACCACATATTTTGGATAAAGTAGGTCACAGTGATCTAGTTGTCAGGGTATGGTCAGTGGTTAATGAGAGTAAGGTGCTGTTAAAGTTTGATGAAGATCGGACTGGAAATGCGGAGATATAACAAAAACTTTATTTCCTGCCCTCACCCCCACTCACCCCTCACCCCCCCCCCCCCCCCCCCCTTCAAAATGCGATACCCCACCTTCGGACAAGGTATTGCAGAGATATAACAAACAAAGTATGCCCAATCTACTCCAAAACTTAAACAAAAAGGTATATTGTGGATAAAGTAGGTCACAGTGACCTAGTTTTCAGGGTATGGTCAGTGGTTAATGTGAGTAAGGTGCTGTTAAAGTTTGATGAAGATCGGACATGGTAATGCGGAGAAATATAGAAAAAAACAAAATGTGGACGCCCGCCGCCAATCTATAAGCCGATCTACAAGCCGACTTTTTTCTAAAAAAAAAGAGGCTAAAAATCTATTTTTAGCCGTGGCGGCTGTCTTGAATTTCTGTCTGGCCTAAACATTTGCTAGGTTCCATTAGACATCAAGAGCAACATTCCTGTGAAGTTTCATGAAAATCCGTAAAGTAGTTTCAGAGCAGTAGTTGCTACAAAAAAAGTTTAAAGACAGACGGACGGACACTGCACCACGGTATAAGCTCTGCTGATCTTTGATCAGTAGAGCTCAAAAGGCAATTGAAACTGAAATGAACTACTTGTTTGAATGTCTTTATTTCTGGGGGAATAGAGTGGGCATGTATGTAATTGTTAATAGATATACACTACAATATTGACAAACCAATTATATGCCATCATCAATTAGTTACATGGAAGCAGTGTAACCATTGATTGATTGTAATTTCACCTGACTGACAATCGTGGCAATCATCTACAATGTTTAAGTTGGTCTTCCTCCTTTATATAAAACAGGCAGCATCGAGTGATGGGAGATTTTTTTTTTACATCAATCAAAGGAAAGAGTGAATGACACAATGATGTTAAATGGTACATGTATATATACAATGTGTCTGTTTTGCTTACTTGAGAAGATATACTTAATTAAGGTTTCGGGGATATCTCCAAACTCTTAATTAAGGAGGTTGATACAGCGCCTCTTCATTGATTTGTGATAATAGCAAATAAAGGCCATTTGTAACAAATAAATAGTTTTGCTGTATTCTCCCATCATTTAAGCATTTGACAGGAGGTTGGTCTCTATTGTTCTTTTAATAATATACAGTGGTTTACATTTAACTACCTAAAAGGTAGAAGATCAATGAAATTAAAAGGCATTTTTGTCATATTGGGACAGCAACTGCAGAGGGAGATGAGATGAAGCGTGAGGTTTCCCATCAGATGCCTCCGCCAGGGAGCAAACCCACGTGGGACAGAGGTCTGTAGCTCCGAAGTGTGATGCCTTACCCATTGATTTATCAAGGCCACTACAAGATATAAACAAATGGCATTGTGGGTAGGTAGCATTACACCTCTATATTGAAGGGCACGGAAAAATCCACTCGTCCACTCGAAATGACAAGTGCTCATTACTGCAGGAAAAGCAAAAATTCAGATAAATTCTTTAACAATGTAACAATTGGACCATTCAAATGTAGTAGAACAAGTAACTCAGAAACAAATGTTCATTCCCTGTATTGTTTACAGATGGCCTTACACACTTCCATAGAAAAAAATCTAAAAGAAATTATTTTGCCAATTTTTATTTTCCAGATGTTTTCCTTGAGGACTTTTGGTACTTTTTTTAACAATTAATGAATATATTTTCTGCCTGATAAAACAGAAATAGATATGTTGGTCATACAAGCGTAAAAAGTAATTCCACTTGCACAGCAGGCTTGTGAAGTGTGTGTAGTTTATAATACTCACTCCTTCAATGATAAGTAAACTACATCTAACCATGCAGGGCTTTTTTCAAGAAAATTGGGAAAACACCTAGGCCTGCTGATTTTGGGAAAAAGAAGTGCGAGACTGTCCAAATTGGGAAAAACAATTGCGTGATTTTCGCTGTTTAGGGGAATGTTTTGTAAGGGAGAATTTTCATTAAAATGTATTTTTTATGTATAATATCAATCAAGTTTCAGAATTTATTTATTTTAACATACAAACTATGTAAAGTCTGTCACTTTTATTTAAATAATTAATAAAATTTTGTGTGTTTTTTTTACGATTGGAAATTTGTTACTCCATAATTGGGAAAAAATAGAGGTTTTTGCAATTGGGAAGAGGCCCAATGTGACCACAAGTAGATGTCGTCCCGTATGTCGAAGCCTTAAACATGATTTACACATTTACACATGGGAATCATGAAATATATTGAGGATCTTACATGAGTGCTCATTCATTATTGAATTTATTAAACGAGTTGGCAAAATGATATAATGCGAGGCTCTTGCGATTATATCATTTTTGCTAACAAGTTTAATAAATTCAATAATGAATGAGAACAAATGTTAGATTCTATTTATCACATAACTTATAACGTCACATTACTTCAGAAAACGTACATTAACGTGACGCCCATGACGTCATTAACGTTATGTTATACCACTAGTGGAATATCGAAAATATTGAATGGTGTTATTACACTCCCACATCGCGTTATGTGATAAAAGATAATTGTACCTGATTATTTCTTTGTTCCAAATTTACTGGGGAGAAAAGAAAAGTTCATTAAAAAGCACAACATAAAAAATATTACGACATTGGGACTGGTACATTCTGTAAGTTTGAATCCTACTGGGGGCTCAACTTATAAGTGAGAAAGTGTTGATTCTTATGGATGGCAGGAGGTATACAGTACTGTTTCTACCCAGGAATAAGTTGGTGGTCTGCCTCCAACACAACAAAAATTGACGTCATACAAAACCTAAAATGTGCTAGAGTATGTGAAATAGTGTAGAAAGTAACAATACCAGGCTTCACGCAAGAGGGCATTCATGGCAAAATGAGTGAACATTTCTGAAAAATTCTGTAAATCATGAAAATGTATTTAGTAGGCGCCATCATATCCTTTATAACACTCTCATAAAACTGTCATTAAATTTCCAATCAGTAGTCAATATTGCCACATGGGGGCAAATCAGGCTGCCAACATTCAACATATCTGGAACAACGACAATAATCACCGATTCTCAAGTTCAGGCCATAGCAGGGCCTTTTTAACATATTTAAGTGGGGCCGAAATTCGGCCTCTGCCCGACTGCAAAAAAATCTAGTTTTTTCTCAATTATGGGGAAAAAATTCCCAATCTTATTTATTTTATATTTTTAATAAAAGTAACAGACTTAACATACTTGTATATTAAAATAAATGCTTAATTCCAAACCTGATCGATATTATACCTAAAACATTTAAATGAAAATTTTCCCTTTTACATTCCCCTAAATAGCGAAAATTACACATTTTCCCGAATTTTTCAGTCTCGTCCTTCTTTTTCGCAAAATCAGCAGGCCTGGGCCTTTTCCCAATTTCCTTGAAAACAGCGCTGCATAGTTGAGAGTATCAACCAAAATAATTGCGAGTATCAATCAACATTATTGTCTTAAAAACAATCAAATGCTCTCTACCATTGTGCTTTGACCAATCTGATAACTCAGTACAGCAACTGATGCATAAATGGTTTTTTGCAAATCATTCTATGAATTATTTATAATGCAGATAAATTGTCCCTTACAGACGACGATGCCTGATTTTCTGAAAATAAGCCTCTCTATGGGAGACCATGCACTTTTATAGAAAAATGATAAAACTGCTTTTAATTTCGTTTATCACTGAAATCTAATAGAAAATTAGAGAATTCTTGACTTCGCTTGGAGATACTCGCTCGAAAAACGGCTAACATGAGATAGGTGTGAGAGGGCAGTACATTTGAGGGTTGTCAAAGATTTTTGAATTTGGATCTTATGAGCTGATGAAAACAGAAGTAGATTAGAGATTCATGCAGCAATAATTATAAACAACTTAATCACAATGTGACACTGCACTGTTGACATACACACACTCAAGGTTACTTTTGCACAGCAGATTGTTATTATTGGCATATAATATATAGTACATTAAACACTTCAACAATAAGATAGTGAAACATAGAGATTATTTAACTGCTGGGATCGATTATACGCAAATCCTTCACAAGATGGTAGGCATGTGGTTCTTTTCAAGAATGAGCGGATGCGAGTAAGTTAAAAACAAATGCCTATCATCATGAAGGATTTCACTGTAATCGAACACAGCAGTTAAATAATCTATTTATTACACTTTTAAATCGGTTTAAATGTATGTATGATTTTAACTGAAATGTTTTGCTTTATTGAACGTAATTGACGGCAAGTCTACGTCATAGTTATTTTTGTGTTCAGAGTTATTAATATTTAGTGATTATGAATCTTCTTTCACAGAGAACACTTTCTCTCAGCCTCGTCCGTCGGATGGGGACGTAAACCGGGCGGTCCCGTGTATCGGTCTATCCTCCGAGCACGTAAAAGAACCATAGGAATCTATTCGATAATAAGAGTAGGGCAGGTTCCCGGATTCCTATGTATCCTTCCCCACTCTCTCGGGCGGCTCTATATAACCTATACTGTGTTGATGAGCCTTTAAACAACATTCAATTCAATTTAATTCACAGAGAAATTCCGATCTTTCACACATAGATATGTAATAAATATTAGTATTTGTTTAGAAACTGACAATCTTGCAAAAATTAAAATTTTCTAAATGGTTAATGCATGGAAAAGACAACACTGCATATAATAGCAAATATAGTGATATTAAAATTTTGAAATAACTTGACCAATGATTTCTCGCGTTGTTTACATTCAGTCACTTCTCTCTCACTTTTTTTTTAACTTCACTCACCTCTTCCTACGTTTTCAGAGGTAGATTATAGATTTGTTATTGCTGATTTTCGCCACTGGTCAGTGGCGTGATATCAGTTAACACTGGGCCCAGCTGGTACAATCAAATGTGTGTTAGCTTTCATACAGCAATGACCCAAACGACGCTACTCCTTAACAACAGTAAAAAGAAGGCTACATGAGCCTGCAGGTCTACAGAGAGTATATCAACAGGGAACCAAACCGGTCAGGACATTTACTGAATGAATGAAAGTTTTTTTACGTCCTGTAACGTTAATACAGTACATCATATTAGGTCATATTGGGGACAGCAACCTCAAAGGGAGATGACATGAAGGGTGAAGGATATTAATGGAATTCTTGTATATGTCATGCATAAGTAAATCATGCAGTATGTGTATAGATATATCTTTAGAAAACAATAATCAACATACAACTTATGTAAATAGCGGCCATTGTCACCTCAGCCAAATACCCTATTGGTTATTTTATAGGCTTAACTAAATTAATAATGAAATAATGAATTATATGCACCACATACCTAAATAATTTGTTTGGAAATATTTTACAAATTAACCAAATACGCTTTGCAAATATTCAATGACGCGGCAAGTTTCAAGATTCGTGTTCCTTTAAGATTCTGCTCAACAGGGTAACACCGTAACAGGCATTTCTTAGTTTAAAGAAGGATACAATATTTGTTCTTCTTGCTATTAATGATTTTCAATATCCCCCACTGAATTTTGATAGATTGCACACTACCAATGGTGGTCAATACATGTATAATTCCCTTGATATATCACAGGCTACTAAGGTTTGTTTGCTGTTTCCCGACACAGGATTTAATGGCAGGGCAGGGCAGGTAGGTAGATAATTCTTTTTTGCCAAGGACATTAAATATCTAAAGAAATTAAAGACAAATATACTGAAGATAGCAACAAAAAAATAATGTTAAAGAATTGCTATAAAATGTTTTGGGTAGGGCCCTTTTTTGTGGGTAGGTACGGAAACATCAAGCCAACAAACACGTTTCACTCAACCACTGTACTGATGGTAGATGATCTCTACAACAAGTGGTTCCCCTTATGCGTTACAGGTGCTTAGCTTTTGCTGGTGCCCTAAAGAAAGGATTTTAAAATGGGGAGTTGGGTGGGAGTGGGAGTCACTTAGTATGTGATATCAGGGGCTACCAGCCTACAAGGATAGCTGAGCTGAAGTCAACATTTTAATCAAACATAGTACCATGACGGAATTATACCAAACATCAACAAGTGGAATCCAACCTACATCTAGGTGACGTCTAACAATATAAGATGACTTCAAACCTTGGCCATGATAGTAAAGATGCTGCATCTAAAAGTTTCTCACCTCTCACCAACTGCGGGTTAAATCCCACCGGGAGCTCGACTTGTCAATTAATGGGGGTTGCAAAATACTGGTTATACCCAGGAAAAATGGGGCGGTCTGCCTCTACCGCAAACAAATTGACCATCATACATGTAAATCTGTATGGCCCAACATGAGCTAATTACACAGTCGACAAACTGACCTGATCCTGCTGGACTTCAGCAAGGCGTTTGATAAAGTAAGCCACATTAAACTACTTTACAAACTTCAAAGACACGGAGTGACAGGAGATACCTTAAATTGGATCAAAGCCTTCCTCTCCAATCGAACCCAATCTGTGGTTCTTGAGGGGGAGGTCTCACATCAGGTAAATGCTACATCAGGGGTGCTCCAAGGCTCAGTAATGGGTCCATTACTATTCTTATTATACAGAGGACATGTAGTCTCAGGTTAGACTCTTTGATGATGACACAGCCGTTTACATCAAAGTCAAAAATCCCTGTGACAGCAAAGTCCTCCAACAACTTGTCAAGACCTGGACACACTACAAAAGTGGGAAGCTGTATGGGAGACAGACTTCAATCCAAGAAAGTGCCAAGTCCTACATGTAACTAGAAGAAAGCACCCAGTCCAGAGAGCATACACAATCCATGGACATGTCTTAGAAATTGCAGACCATGCGAAGCACCTTGGTGAATATTTCAGCTCCAACCTTAGCTGGAACCACTATATTATATATACACAGGACAGTATTAAGCCCTGAGTAACCACTACAGGTAAGACCTTAGATTTCCTACGTAGGAGCATTAAGACCAGAAACGAGGATATATGGCAGACAGCTTACAAAAATCTTGCTAATATACCCAGGTTGAGTATGCCTCATCAGTATGGAGCACACAATACACACACATAAAAACAACAAAAAGGAGGAAATGGTTCAGTGCAGAGCTGCATGGTACTCCATATACAGCAATGTCAATGAAATGACCAATAGTCTCCGCTGGAGGTCTCTAGAACACATCAGAGCTTATGCTCGGCTGAACAAGTTCTTCAAAATTGTCTACAGTATTGTAGCTGTCCGATTACCCCATACTGTGTGCGCTTATCCAGAATGACACCACATGCATTCCCTTTCATACCAACAAATCCACACCACTGCTATCTACAGAAGAGCCCAAGCTAAACCCACATTTCACTCAATTTGCCGAGTTTGTGGGTAGCGATTGCCGCAAAGTGGAGTCGGTGCTTGGACTAGGAGTAACCATTTCGTTAAAGCACGCCATTGTCAAGTGGTCAAACACTCAGAGTTCAACTCTGTGTAGAATCCTATTAACCAAGAGTGCACACCTGTGATGATTTACTGTAGGGAATATAAACAAATCTGAATTATTCCGACAATTTTTTCAGTTTGTCAGCGCACTTGAAAATGCAAGAAGTCGCCAGAGAAAGTGAAGAAACAAAATGAGCCGAGCGCATATTTTCTATACAAAGATTGTATGATTTGATATATATATAACAAGTAAATTTCGAAACAAATCTGTATTTCAAACGTTCAATGCAGCTAATCACAAGTTTTTGATGTCCATTTTCAACGACATAAATATCCATAATCATGCCAGGCGTTCACTTTCTTTGCCATAGTGGGTGGCACACACAACAGGTTTATGAGTGACCCGGGATTCTTCACGTTTTTTTTTATTATTTCTGACCAAAAATAAATAGCAGACCAGTAAAACTGGTTACAAATAACGATCAATTACAATAATATAAATGTTACTATTTGAATGGAAAAAGCCGATAATAGGAACTGTCATATAACTGCATCGTAGACTGGACAACATCCAGGAAATGTTGTATTTGAGTTTCCAACATACAAAAATTTAAAAGTTTAACATTTCTCTCTAAACCACAGACCTATTAACAATTATGTCTGTGTCTAAACTTACTAAATAATTACGGCCCAAACAACTTCAACCCAAAAAAAGATGCACCCATTACCTGTGTAATTTCAACTCGACAAACTCCGAGTTCCTGTATGCGAAGTATCGTGGTGTAATTACGCTAGTAATTTTTTGCGTAGCTGATTTCCACGCGGAGTAGTTTTGTCATCAAACTCTGCGAAAGTATACTATTTCTAAATTCCTCACTCGATGTGAAAGAGTACAGTGTGGGTTTCGCGTGAGCTGTATGTACTGTACTATCAATAAATAAGGGTTCTGGAAATATTTTCAAAAGTCACTTGCCCTGCCCATAATGTCACTTGCCCCACATTTAAGAACACTTAATTTCCCTAAAAATTGGCGCTTTACGATTATTCGTGTTAAACGGGACGGACTGCCTCATAATTTGAACCAAAAACTTAGTTGAAAAGGAAAGGGAGAATGTATTTAATTGTATTAGTTATTACATTGTATTTATTCATATAAAAAAATCAAACGGTTCTTCTTTGTGTCTATTACATATTTGTGTTACTTCAATCATAAAATGATTGAATGTGACGGTATACAAACTAATTTTATTCCCCACTCCCATCGGGCCGGCCACCAAGCACCACACACATACCACCCCATTATTTTTGATGACCATCCAAAAAAATTGCTTGGCAGCTAGGGTGTCGAACTTTTAATGTCACAGTGTGTACAATTAACCAGTTGACAGAAACAAAAGAAGCTATTGTGTTCATTTAAATGTGTGACAATCAAAGAAACAAGACAAAAACGTTATTAAAATATTCACTTGGCAGTTGTTTTTTTTACTATATAACTGACGCCGGATACCGGCGTCTTCCCCTATCTGGGGAACCTACATTTTTCCCCTATTTAAGGTTAAAAATTCCCCTCTACAGAAAGTTCCCCTTTAATTTAAAGACTAATAAATCATGGACGAAAAAATACGATAAATCGCCTTCGACGCTTCGCAATTGTTTATCGTAGAAGACTTTAAGGTTTACCTTTACGACAATGACTAATAACAAGGGAAGTAACTGTTGTGGTTTCCGGTATATTTTGTGAACTTTTATCAGCGACATGCCACTGTAATTAAATAGTGACATGACAGTGCAGTGCTCCAAGAATATTTTTTTAGGGGACTAGCCCAGGGCTAGTGGGTCCTGAAAATCCACTAGCCCTGTTTTGTTTTTTCACTAGCCCTGCATGAGGTTTTTTGTCACAACCCCATTTTTTTTACTTGCCTTAAAAATAATGTCTGTTTATTTTTGTCTTTGTCAGTAATCATTTATCTTGTTTGGCAATACTTTTACATATCTCGTTTTATTAAAATTTGTTTAAATGAACCAGCTCACTGAGACCTGACTCTATCTATTACTTATACCTAGCTGACGACATCTCATTATGTTCAAGCTGATTCTGATTTAACGGATTCAGATACTCATTATAATTCATTAAATACCGAGAAAATTAAAAATTCAGTAATTCTTATCTTCTCATAACCAATTGTTGTACGTTTAAGTTGCGTTTTCAGTAATGGTTAGATGGAACAATTTAGGACAGAATTTTTTTTTTAGCATTACCCCACCCACAAATTGTGTACAGTGATACAAGTTTTCAAGTCCAGTTCCTCCAGGAAGGCATTTTAATCGGCAAAATACATTGGAAAATAAATATAAACTGTTAATTGTATATGAAAATAACTGTGTTAAAATTTACAAAGAAATCGATATTTCTTTTACATATATTTCCGTGTATCATAATCAATTTCACTTCGCGGGAGTTCTTTCCCCTGAGTCAGGAATTTCTAAATGTTATCTAAGTATTGATATATTTCGCTTTTCACCGTTTCATATAAAGCATGCTTCCATTATCAAAAGTCCATGGTCTCTTGATTCATCAAAAGTCGCCGACAAATCAGCGTGATTGTGTTGATTGCGATTCTGTATCGGCCTATTTGTAATCGTTTGAGTCAGTACCGCCATTTTGAGCTGACCACGTGACGAACATGTGATCAACCGGTAGTATTTTTAAAAAGTGGTTTCATTGGCTAATCGACCCGAGTTGAAATATTGCACATCAATTGATTGGATAATGCCGACTGTCAATTAAGGTTCTTGGAGGATGGACTTACAGCATGTTTTGATGTTGATACCCGCGGCGAATGCTAATTGAATTATCTGAGAGAGTGCAATTAACAGATTATGAAACATGTGGGGGATGTTTTATTACAAGTGCCTGACTGGCGCTTGTTTGTTATACACAGATCGTGTAATTTAGGCAGTGGGATTTATTTCTTATTTATTTTTTGGGACTAGTCCGACGGGCTAACTGCATGGAATTTGTCACAAGCCCGACTTCAATTTTGACTAGCCCCGGGCGTCGGGCTATCCAATTTCTGGAGCCCTGCAGTGTTTTTCTTTTTGTCCTACAATGTGATAGTTTTTAATGTTCTTTTGCTTGTTTTTGTGGAAGGAATGTCAGTGATATCATTTTTTTGATAAGTGTGACTATAAATAAAGAAGTTTTTTATTCATGCTTTATTTGGTATTTTATAGTAATGACTACTTTTTAAAGTTAGTAACATAACATTGGATAAACATGATTATGGAAAAATTTAAATTAAAGATTAAAATGCCTTTTTAATCAATTTTAATTTTCCCCTCAAAACAACCAAATGCACGCAATTTTTCCCCTAAATCGAAAAAATCGCGCGTTTTTTCCCCACTGAAAGGGCCTGGGCGCCTTCCCCTATTTGTAAAAAAAAAACCTGCTTGGCCCCCAATATCTGTAACCATGGTAACGTTCCTACGCCTTTGTTCACACGTCTGATGGTCGTGTCAGGATAAATTGTGAAACGGTGTGTGTTAATTAGTTGTTTACTGAAAATAATGCCACAAATTAAGCTGCGTGGGGCGAGAATGTTGATTGTACCGAAAGTAGTTTGATCTTGTTAACAATCGCTAGCGGCGAAAAACAGCGGCCAGTTTTATTCGGTTATCAAATTCTGATATGGCTAGTTTGCCACTTGATTTGGTCTAGAATGGAAACGTCCAGTCGGGCAAGTGGCGAGCAACCAGATTTGCGAAGGTCTCTTGCCCGCAGCCAAAATCCACTTGTCCGGGGTGTCGGAAAACCGTATTTCCGGAAACCTGAATATACCTTTTTTCTATGATCATTGCGCTATGGAACAGACTACCGTTAGACCTTGTCATGCTCACTGATTTGAACTCCTTCAAACAGCAAATATACAAGATTAGTCACATTATGCTATAATTGGTACATTACATGTACATGTTTTAACCAGATTTTACATTTTAAAATTTGTCGACATATGTTGTCAATTTCACTAATTTAATTAGCCTCATTCTCTAGTAAAATATATTTCATGCACACTGCACAAACTAGGCCTCCCAAATTGACAGGATCTGGATATTTTAACAAGTATTCATAACTTTCACATCCTGTCATTAGTTACAAATTTTCGAGATGTTGAGATATTCAGTAGGTGAAAATAAAGGGGTTTACTTGGACTTTATTCTCAATCTCTATATGAAAAATCAACTGACAAGCAGCTGCATAGGTGGCTCGCAAGAGGTTCATGAAGGATAGATAAGGCATAAAAAAAAAAATATGTGTGTTTCCGGTTTCCCGACCGACCCTACTTTTTCACCGCCGACCCTAAATATTTTTAGCGAGATAAAAAAAAACAAATTCATTCTGGAACCCTATCAGATAATAAGTCCTGAATATCTGAACATTTTCAGAAGTATGCTACAGCAACAAATTCAAATCGGTATAGTTACATTTTAGTAATCGATTCAGAACTAAAATCGGAGGTATTTCAGACATCAATGTCACTACCTTCACTCGATACATGTTCGCCATTTTGAAAAATTCCCCGAAAAAAAGAGCTCAAAATCACTTTTTTGAAAGAATTTTCTACTTTGAAAAATGCGGAAGTAAACAGAAATCAGTGCGCATGCGTTTTTGAATTTGTTATTTCCGGGCACATATTCGAATGACGTTTTTCACACGTTTCTATAGAGCACATGTGTACATACTGATGAATCGGTATCCCGAATAGAAAGGGTAGGTACTGATGGATCGATATCCCGAATGAAATGGGTTAAAGAACTGATCACTGTTCATCATTTCATTTAACTCGATCTGCAACATATTGGAATGTCTCCCTCCCCACTGAATGTATTTTCTAACACACAAAAAATCCTGCAATCCTATTGGTGGATGTTCACACATTTGCGACTATTAAATAATGCATAACCCATCGCAAATCCAATCATGTGACATTTAACCTTAAAAAACGTGACATCATTATATTTTATTTCATTGCATTTGTGAGTAAAACTGTCAAAAACAATGAAATAGGTTAAAAACTGGATTTGCAACAGTATATCAGTCGTTTAACTGTCGCAGATCGTGTTTAACGGCTCCGCTAACGCATCGCCATTAAAAAAAAAATTGCGACCATTAAATGACTGATATACCTTCGAAAAATTTCAAATTTCAATACAGTTAACCATATAATGTAGCTGTTGAAATGACTCATATTCTCACTATTCTGGTGTGACAGCTTGGTATTGGTATCAACTTCACAAAAAACAAGCTCAAAATCACTTTTTTGAAAGAATTTTCTACTTCGAAAAATGCGGAAGTAAACAGAAATCAGTGCTCATGCGTTATTGAATTTGTTATTTCCGGGCACATATTCGATTGACATTTTCACACGATTCTATGGAGCACATGTGTACACACTGATGAATCGGTATCCCAAATAGAAAGGGTAGGTACTGATGGATCGGTATCCCAACTGAAATGAGTAAAGCATCTAATCTGGATCCAAACTGTTTGCAAAGGTTATCAAGAAGTTGCCTTAGTACAAAAATGGCATAATATATGCGAACAATATATATAAAAAAAATATCTAAAAAAAACACTTTTTCCTACCTACCTACCCTAACTTTTTAACAGGGTGAAAGCAGAAACACACATATTTCTTTTTAGGCCTAGACAGAATTAAACATGATGTAAAAACATCTTTCTTTAAACCTGGAAATGCAGACTAAAGTTTTTTCATTTCAATTTGTGGTTCTGAATATTGCTATCTTAGATCAGATACCACACTGACCAATGCATATTTATTTACTCTTCTTTTTCTTTCTTTTTTTTATAAATTGAGCTAAATGTCAGTAACTGAAAGAAGCCACGCCCCTTTTAAAATAACTTGAGCAATTACCGGAAGACCGCATAAGGATCTTACAACAATGACAAAGAAAACATCACGCAGCTTCCCATAAAAGTATCGGTTTCTCAGGTGAAATCAATATTAATTTATTGATTTGACCGGGGCATGTGTTTACATGCTGTCAGGTGTCAAACTGTGACAGAAAGCTTCAATCTCACAACAAGCAAATCTCTACACAGCTACAAAAATAAAACTATATATGATGTGTACTGGACTTACCAGATGCAAAACTGTGTTGACAACATCTTTATTCGACGCTTGATTCACCTTGATCAAGCCAATCAGTAACCCAAATTTCAATTCGTCATTTCCCTCAGAATTCAGTATTTCTACGACCGTTTTCACCTCCGACTCGGCGCTATCGCCCGAACCAGACATGTCAGGATGACTACGGTGTTACTCCCTCTTTATGTCATAAACGTTAACGACTGTTGCAATGCAAATACACCAGAAATATGGAAAATAATCCAAAATATCGTCACTTGCATCGGCTTCGCTATACCGATATCTACTTCCGGGTCATCCGCGAAGTGAGGATGAGCTCGATGCCGATTAGTAGAAACTTCAATATTATTTTAAATTGTTCATGTAGTATTTTTTTACGATACAGTTTGCCTTAAAATATTATTTGGTGTCTCTGGATATATTTATTAATATGCAATTATTATTATTAGTATTTAAATATAAAATAGAACGGTATACTGTTCATTACTAAATAACGAAAGGAGCATAAACGATATGAAATGTACCAGTTTATTATTCGCAATCGTGAACGCTCGGCCAATCCCGTCCTTCTTCGGATCCGTGCATGCTGCTGCGAAGCAGCGTACGAGATGATGCGAATGTATTATACGGTGACCGGTAAAAGACGGTTAATTTGCCGGGACTTGCCGGTCTCGGGTAGGAGGTGCTAAATGTAGAATTATTTTTTGTGATCAAAATGTTACATATAGATTGTGGAAACTAATTTGCTGTGTTGATATATGATTAAATAAAGGACAATGATAAAAATATTTTTAAAAAATCATGTTTTTGATGTTTGTATTGGTGTATTTGCATGAAATTGAAAACGCCGGGCTCGTTTTAGAAACGCCGGGCTCGTCTTTAAACCATTATCACAAACTAATTATCAAATTCTAATTGTATTTTTCACATTGGTTATGTAAAATGACTCATTCTAAATATGATTTAAAAAAAAACGCTTTATTATTTTGTAAATAAGGCTACCAAAATGTGTATATTTAAAATATGTACCCTTCAGTTGGAAATGTCTTAAACCTCTAAACGCCAGGCTCGTCTTTAATTGATTACTACAAACGTATTATAATATAAAAAAGAATGTATGTTTTACATTGGTTATGTAAATAAAACCATTTCAAATATGACTATTAAAAAAAAAAAAAATATATATATAAATTGATCATTTTTGAGTTTTTGATGCTGCAGTATCAGGATTTTAAATTGTTAGTTTTAAAGATATTTTCACATTTTTCTCCAAAAGTTCTAAAAACAAAAGGGTACCAAAATGTGTATATTTAGACTATGTACCTGCAGTTGGAAATTTCAAACGAACGCGGGAAAATTATCCTTTATTTAATCATATATCAACGCACCAAATCAGTTTCCCACCCTCTAAAATATAATGTTTATAACTCTTCACATGTTAACAACGGAGACATACCGATTTATTTGTATACTAAAGCATCTGTGTATTTCAGAAGCAAATAAATAACAAACACACCCCGTATTATCGTATATTATTTTATTCCATATACAAAAAAAAGCATGAATAATAAGAATTTAATAACATGATATTTTCTTTATGACACATTATATAATGTTGATTTTTCTTTAGAAAGGCATGGTTTATGATTAGTTTAAACATATTTATTTTACATCGATTGCGAAACAAGTTATTTAACAACTTAGATTAATCACTCTCGATGGCTTTTTGGGTAGAACCAGTACTTAGCAATGTGGATTAATTATCTTGATCAAGGATAAATAACGTAGCGCGGCGGGGATCGAACCCACGACCTCTCTCGATCTGGAGTTCGGCGCTCTACCATTGGACCACGCACTCCACGTGTGGTATATGTATGATATAATGTAAACATGTAGATCTATTGAACACTTTACATCACTATTCATCAACTGGACTGTTTAGCCTTGTACAGACTTTACATTGCCAATCCATAGGTACCCATGCAGAGTATGTAGATCTATACCCATAATCAACCGTCAACCTACTCCAATTATTCCACTACTGGTCATAACATCTAAGGGCGTTGAGAAAACTTTAACAGAGCATCAATACCAGCAAAGCTATCGGTCAGACCAGATCTCTAACACATCTTGAAGAACGGTGCTACACAACTGGCTCCAGGGCTACGCATGATTTTACCAAACATCAATCAACTCGGGTCAGCTCCCTAAAGACTGGCAAAACGCGTTCATCGCTCCAGTATTCAAGAAAGGGAACGTACACTCCCTGAGAACTATCGACCTGTATCACTTACATGTGTTTCATGCAAGCTGCTTGAACACGTTATCTGCAGTCATATCCTTACACACCTCGAAAACAACAACATACTTACCTCCCTTCACTCTTCCACTACTCTTTCTGTGTTACATTAACGATCTCCCTGATTCCGTTAAGTCACGGGCGCGTTTATTTTAAGGCGTTTAAGGTGTTTCTCTTAGTAAAGAAGTGCCAGAGTAAAGAATACCATGCTAGTGGAAAGAAGTTAACTTACAGGTAACTTACAGGTCCGAGACCATACGTAAGCTTATTTTTAAAAGCTTCTATAGGCCCTTCTAATGTTTTTATACTCCTTTTATTGCTATTTTTTTCTCACTGGTACGATATGTAGCAGTTGGGGTTAAACTTAATCTCAAGGGACTCCAGTGTTTGTTTAACCTGCTCTTAAAGCTGTTTATACTTGGTGCTGTCACTACATGATTTGGCAAACTATTCCATGTGTCTACTACCCTGTTCCCAAAGGAGTGCTTTCTAATTTCTAATCTACTGTATTCTTTAAAAAGTTTGAGACTATTTCCCCTAGTTCTTGTATAGTTTGATATCTTCAGTAGTTTATTATTGTTTATTTTGTCATAACGTTGCAGTATCTTGAAAACCTGGATCATGTCTGCTCTTCTTCTTCTGTATTCTAAGGATGGGAGACCTAGGTGTATTAACCTCTCTTTATATGTTAAATGACTGATATTTCTGACCAATTTTGTGGCACGGCGCTGTACATTTTCAATAATAATTTTGACTACATGCGTATTCAAGGTAGGCCTTACAATTGACTTGTATAGATGCATAAAGATGATTTTATCCATGTATGTGAAGGTTCTGGCTATAATTCCTACGTTTCGATTTGCTTTGTTTACTTTTGTATTGATATGTTTATTACATTTTAATTTATTGTCTACTATTACTCCAAGACCTTTTTCTTCTTTAATGTCTGTTAATGGCGTCCGTGTATTGTTTTGATCTTTTAAAACATATCTTTCATGATTTCTGATTTTCCTATATGAAGTCTTTTACATTTGCTTTCGTTGAAATCTAGCTCCCAAATTGTTGACCAGTCACACATATTATCACTGGACCTTTGGATTCTTTCATGATCTTCCGGTGTATTGACGGATCCATATATTTTAGTGTCATCCGCAAATAGTTCGACAACAATTTCAATTACATCCGGCAGGTCATTAATAAATATAAGAAATAGAATCGGTCCTAGAACACTTCCTTGGGGCACACCACTGACGACTTTTTCCCATTTGGAGAATTTGCCATGTGAGTTAACTCTTTGGTATCTATTATTTAGAAAGTATTTTATCCAATCGTGCAGTTTACCTTTGATACCGTTACCTTCTAATTTTATTATTAGTTTACTGTGAGATAGAGCGTCGAAGGATTTCCGGAAGTCATAGAATATGACATCTATTTCATCGCCGTTGTCGATGGCCTCCGACCAGTCGTCTAACACTTCTAGTAGTTATAGTGGACACGACATTCCTTCTCTGAAGCCAAATTGGATTGTTGTTATTCATGTGGTTTACAAGTTCTGTTCTGACAATTTTTTGCATAACATTTGACACCACTGGAGAGAGGCTTATAGGTCTATAGTTTTCAGCTTGGTTTCTACTGCCAGATTTGAAGATGGCAGTGACATTTGCTTTTTTTCCATTCTACTGGTACTTTTGCTTCTTCACATGATTTTTGAAATATGAAGAGTAGGGGTTTTGTAATCTCCTCTTTGCACTCCTACAGTAGTTTGGGATGCATATGATCAGGGCCTTGATTTTTGAATGGATTTACGGTCTTCAACACGATTTCTACTTTATAGGTGTTTATTTATATGTAGTCTAATGTTGTATTGTAGTGTCTCATTTAAAACGATGTTTTTTCTGAATCCTTTCCTTTTTTAAAAACACTTGCAAAATATGTGTTTAAAATGTCAGCTTTTTCCTCGTCATTTATTGTTAGGTTTCCAACTTCTTGCTTTAGGTGACAAACTCTAGATTTTGTCTTTGTATTTGTTCTTACGTGTTTCCAGAAACGCTTATTGTTTGTTGTTATTTCTTCAGAGAGACTTTTTCATATAAGTATTTTGATTTTTAATTCAGGATGTTGTAGAATATCTTATCTTCTTCTATGAATAAAAAATTACTTGCGTTTTGTTATATACGTATTTGTTCCACAATCTTTTTTTTTTCTTCACTTTGTCTCTTGAGTCTTGACTTATGAATGGTAGTTTGACGTTGTGTCTCGAGCACACCGGTACGTGGTTCTTAATTTGATTATGTATTTTATCGGCAAAGATCTCCCAAGACTCTTCGACGTTTTTACCATCCATTACCCCATTGCAGTTGATTTTGTCAAGATCTTTTTTCATTTCTATATAATTTCCTCTGAAGAAATTTTGTTTCGTCCCTGTCGTGTTTTCTATGTCTGTATAGCAGTCATATTTAACCATTAATAATATGTGATCACTCTTACCGAGGCCTGGTAAGTAATTTACACTTTCAATCATGTTCTCTTCATTGGTTAAAATCAGATCTAAAACTGTTGGTACATCTAGTGTACGGTACCTTGTTGGACTAGTTAAATGTTGTATTAAAAAAATATCTCTTACACACTCTAAGAATAAAAAGCTGGGTGATTTTTACTTACATTAGTGTTTTAGTTTCCCAGTCTATTTCTTTTAAATTAAAGTCTCCGACCAAAAGCAAATGTGATTTTTTGGGGGGATCTTATATCATCTAACACAATTGATAGTTCGTTTATTCCTTCTTTATAAGAAATTGGACTGCGATATTTACATCCAATCACTAATTTATCACTGTTTTGCAGTTTTATTTCACACCATATAGATTCTATAGATTCTGTTTTGATATTTATATCAGTAGCATTGAGATAAGGTTTAGTATATAGGATGACTCCTCGTTGTTTTTCATCAATATTGCTGAAAATACCGTATCCCTCTATTATGAAGTTTTCAATTGTTATGGGGATTTAGTAGTTTTTTGGATTAATTTCTATTATCACGATGACATGTTGATTAGTAGTTTTAATTCTGACATTTTGTTGATAAGACTATCTGCGTTAGTGTATAAGACCTTTATATTATCTAGTCTTGTGCTATCATGAGCTGTTGGTTGGTATTTTTCACTGTTTTGTATGTATGAGTGGTCTTCACTATTTATAGGATTAAAATAAAACTGGTCTCCTATCTTCTCTCGATTACAGGCGATACGGGTTCAACATCCCTTGGTGTGAAGTTCATGAAGTCTTGTGTGTTGTCTGGATCGTCAACTACATCTGGTGTACTGATTTTGTTTAAGTCAGTGGATTCTTCCAGTATGTTTGTGCGTTGTGAGAAGATTGATTGACTCATCTGGTCTGTATTTGTCAAGAAGTTAAAATCTGACAGAATATAAGGCTATCTATAAGATACAAATCCTTTTTGGA
>JAWPHD010010841.1:0-89534 GCA_037043455.1 Cyrtodaria siliqua | reverse complement strand
GGCGCGTCCAATATGACTTTTCCAGCTGTGTACTCGTCCAAATATATCTCCGTATTGTACAGAACCATGTTAAATAACCTATAAGTATTCTGCATGTCATCATCCTACAGATCCATACATTGCATGTGTATTCTGCATGTCATCATTCTACAGATCCATACATTTCATATGTATTCTGCATGTCATCATCCTACATGATTCACACATTTCATATGTATTCTGCATGTCATCATCCTACAGATCCTCCATACATTTCATAAGTATTCTGCATGTCATCATCCTACAGATTCATACATTTCATGTGTATTCTGCATGTCATCATCCTACAGATCCATACATTTCATGTGTATTATGCATGTCATCATCCTACAGATCCATACATTTCATATGTATTATGCATATCATCATCCTACAGATCCATACATTTCATATGTATTATGCATTTCATCATCCTACAGATTCATACATTTCATATGTATTATGCATTTCATCATCCTACAGATCCATACATTTCATATGTATTATGCATTTCATCATCCTACAGATTCATACATTTCATATGTATTATGCATTTCATCATCCTACAGATCCATACATTTCATATGTATTATGCATGTCATCATCCTACAGATCCATACATTTCACATGTATTCTGCATGTCATCATCCTACAGATCCATACATTTCACATGTATTATGCATATCATCATCCTACAGATCCATACATTTCATATGTATTATGCATGTCATCATCCTACAGATCCATACATTTCGTATGTATTCTGCATTTCATCATCCTACAGATCCATACATTTCATATGTATTATGCATGTCATCATCCTACAGATCCATACATTTCGTATGTATTCTGCATTTCATCATCCTACAGATCCATACATTTCATGTGTATTATGCATATCATCATCCTACAGATCCATACATTTCACATGTATTATGCATATCATCATCCTACAGATCCATACATTTCATATGTATTATGCATGTCATCATCCTACAGATCCATACATTTCGTATGTATTCTGCATTTCACCATCCTACAGATCCATACATTTCGTATGTATTCTGCATTTCACCATCCTACAGATCCATACATTTCGTATGTATTCTGCATTTCACCATCCTACAGATCCATACATTTCGTATGTATTCTGCATTTCATCATCCTACAGATCCATACATTTCATGTGTATTATGCATATCATCATCCTACAGATCCATACATTTCATGTGTATTATGCATATCATCATCCTACAGATCCATACATTTCACATGTATTATGCATATCATCATCCTACAGATCCATACATTTCATATGTATTATGCATGTCATCATCCTACAGATCCATACATTTCGTATGTATTCTGCATTTCACCATCCTACAGATCCATACATTTCGTATGTATTCTGCATTTCACCATCCTACAGATCCATACATTTCGTATGTATTCTGCATTTCACCATCCTACAGATCCATACATTTCGTATGTATTCTGCATTTCATCATCCTACAGATCCATACATTTCATATGTATTATGCATGTCATCATCCTACAGATCCATACATTTCACATGTATTATGCATATCATCATCCTACAGATCCATACATTTCATATGTATTATGCATATCATCATCCTACAGATCCATACATTTCATATGTATTATGCATGTCATCATCCTACAGATCCATACATTTCGTATGTATTCTGCATTTCATCATCCTACAGATCCATACATTTCATGTGTATTATGCATATCATCATCCTACAGATCCATACATTTCACATGTATTATGCATGTCATCATCCTACAGATCCATACATTTCGTATGTATTCTGCATGTCATCATCCTACAGATCCATACATTGCATGTGTATTCTGCATGTCATCATTCTACAGATCCATACATTTCATAAGTATTTTGCATGTCATCATCCTACAGATCCATACATTTCACATGTATTATGCTTGTCATCATCCTACAGATCCATACATTTCGTATGTATTCTGCATGTCATCATCCTACAGATCCATACATTGCATGTGTATTCTGCATGTCATCATTCTACAGATCCATACATTTCATATGTATTCTGTATGTCATCATCCTACAGATCCATACATTTGACATGTATTATGCATGTCATCATCCTACAGATCCATACATTTCACATGTATTATGCATGTCATCATCCTACAGATCCATACATTTCACATGTATTCTGCATATCATCATCCTACAGATCCATACATTTCGTATGTATTCTGCATGTCATCATCCTACAGATCCATACATTGCATGTGTATTCTGCATGTCATCATCCTACAGATCCATACATTGCATGTGTATTCTGCATGTCATCATTCTACAGATCCATACATTTCATATGTATTCTGCATGTCATCATCCTACATGATTCACACATTTCATATGTATTCTGCATGTCATCATCCTACAGATCCTCCATACATTTCATAAGTATTCTGCATGTCATCATCCTACAGATTCATACATTTCATGTGTATTCTGCATGTCATCATCCTACAGATCCATACATTTCATGTGTATTCTGCATGTCACCATCCTACAGATCCATACATTTCATGTGTATTTTGCATGTCATCATCCTACATGATTCATACATTTCATGTGTATTTTGCATGTCATCAACCTACAGATCCATATATTTCATGTGTTTTCCGCATGTCAACATCCTACAGATCCATACATTTCATATGTATTTTACATGTCATCATCCTACAGATCCATACATTTCATATGTTTTTTGCATGTCATCATCCTACAGATCCATACATATCATATGTATTCTGCATGTCATCACCCTACAGATCCATACATTTCATATGTATTTTGCATGTCATCATCCTACAGATTCATACATTTCATATCTATTCTGCATGTCATCAGATGATGACATTTCATATTTATTATGCATGTCATCATCCTACAGATCCATACATTTCATATGTATTCTGCATGTCATATACAGATCCATACATTTCTTGTGTATTCTGCATGTCATCAGATCATGACATTTCATATGTATTCTGCATGTCATCATCCTACAGATCCATACATTTCATATGTATTCTGCATGTCATCATCCTACAGATCCATACATTTCATATGTATTTTGCATTTCATCATCCTACAGATCCATACATTTCATGTGTATTCTGTATGTCATCATCCTACAGATCCATACATTTCATATGTATTCTGCATGTCATCATCCTACAGATCCATACCTTTCATATGTATTCTGCATGTTATCATCCTACAGATCCATACATTTCATATGTATTCTGCATGTCATCAACCTACAGTTCCATACATTTCATATGCATTCTGCATGTCATCATCCTACAAATCCATACATTTCATGTGTATTCTGCATGTCATCAGATGATGACATTTCATATGGATTCTGCATGTCATCATCCTACAGATACATACATTTTATGTGTATTCTGCATGTCATCAGATGATGACATTTCATATGTATTCTGCATGTCATCATCCTACAGATTCATACATTTTATGTGTATTCTGCATGTCTTCATCCTACAGATCCATACCTTTCATGTGTATTCTGCATGTCATCATCCTACAGATCCATACATTTCTGGTGTATTCTGCATGTCACCATCCTACAGATCCATACATTGCATGTGTATTTTGCATGTCATCATCCTACAGATCCATACATTTCATATGTATTTTACATGTCATCATCCTACAGATCCATACATTTCATGTGTATTTTGCATGTCATCATCCTACAGATCCATACATTTCATATGTATTATGCATATCATCATCCTACAGATCCATACATTTCATGTGTATTTTGCATGTCATCATCCTACAGATCCATACATTTCATATGTATTATGCATATCATCATCCTACAGATTCATACATTTCATATGTTTTCCGCATGTCATCATCCTACAGATCCATATATTTCATGTGTTTTCCGCATGTCATCATCTTACAGATCCATACATTTCATATGTATTTTACATGTCATCATCCTACAGATCCATACATTTCATATGTTTTTTGCATGTCATCATCCTACAGATCCATACATTTCATATGTATTCTGCATGTCATCACCCTACAGATCCATACATTTCATATGTATTTTGCATGTCATCATCCTACAGATCCATACATTTCATATGTATTCTGCATGTCATCACCCTACAGATCCATACATTTCATATGTTTTTTGCATGTCATCATCCTACAGATCCATACATTTCATATGTATTCTGCATGTCATCACCCTACAGATCCATACATTTCATATGTATTTTGCATGTCATCATCCTACAGATTCATACATTTCATATCTATTCTGCATGTCATCAGATGATGACATTTCATATGTAATATGCATGTCATATACAGATCCATACATTTCTTGTGTATTCTGCATGTCATCAGATCATGACATTTCATATGTATTCTGCATGTCATCATCCTACAGATCCATACATTTATTATGTATTCTGCATGTCATCATCCTACAGATCCATACATTTCATGTGTATTCTGCATGTCATCATCCTACAGATCCATACATTTCATGTGTATTTCACATGTCATCATCCTACATGATTCATACATTTCATATGTATTCTGCATGTCATCATCCTACAGATCCATACATTTCATATGTATTCTGCATGTCATCATCCTACAGATCCATACATTTCATATGTATTATGCATTTCACCATCCTACAGATCCATACATTTCATATGTATTCTGCATGTCATCATCCTACAGATCCATACATTTCATATGTATTCTGCATGTCATCATCCTACAGATCCATACATTTCATATGTATTATGCATTTCACCATCCTACAGATCCATACATTTCATATGTATTATGCATTTCACCATCCTACAGATCCATACATTTCATATGTATTCTGCATGTCATCATCCTACAGATCCATACATTTCATATGTATTCTGCATGTCATCATCCTACAGATCCATACATTTCATATGTATTATGCATTTCACCATCCTACAGATCCATACATTTCATATGTATTATGCATTTCACCATCCTACAGATCCATACATTTCATATGTATTCTGCATGTCATCATCCTACAGATCCATACATTTCATATGTATTCTGCATTTCATCATCCTACAGATCCATACATTTCATATGTATTCTGCATGTCATCATCCTACAGATCCATACATTTCATATGTATTCTGCATTTCATCATCCTACAGATCCATACATTTCATATGTATTATGCATTTCACCATCCTACAGATCCATACATTTCATATGTATTCTGCATGTCATCATCCTACAGATCCATACATTTCATATGTATTCTGCATGTCATCATCCTACAGATCCATACATTTCATGTGTATTCTGCATGTCATCAGATGATGACATTTCATATGTATTCTGCATGTCATCATCCTACAGATCCATACATTTCATGTGTATTCGGCAGGCTACATAATTATGTACTATACTATTGTCTTTACATTTGCTCCGGGAATTGTATCAATTAACATAATGACTTTGTTTAATACATGTATGTACACATTTTACACTATGATATTAATATGTTGATAATCAAATTAAGGTGTCTCATAGGTCGAATTCGGCCGGGTTTCTTAAATATACTATCTACTTACTACTTACTAATAGTATAATGGTCGAATGAGTAGCTACGATGTTATTTGCTTTTGTTCAGAATGTAGATATCAACTAAACCAGAACGAGTTATATATAGCAATGACGTATATCATGCAATGACGTATAGCACTTTCCGGAAAGTGTTGTTATCTGCCCCTGATTTTTCGCTCTTTAGCTCAAGAAGTTTACTTCCGGGTAGTATCCTGGAAGGGGTATAAAAACCACTTCCGAACCCCCGCACCTCCGAACCCCGAACCCTTTACAGAAATTAAAAATACGTATAACTGACAATAAACGAATCATACCGTTATAATTTTAACTGGTATGCATGTATTTAATGTACATATATATATGGTTAGTATTTGATTGCCTTAATAAAAGTATTTGTAGCAAAATTGCTATTTTATTCATCGCTAAGGGTATAAAACCCACTTCCGAACCCTAAATCTCCGAACCCCTAGTTTTTGAACGATACGAGGGTTCAACGCGTTAATTATGTAAAGTTTAGCATTCATAAACTAACTAACCTCATTATAAATGTAATTTCCAGTCTTGGTTTCTTTTATTAATGAAGATACAGCCATTTGTTTACCTTTTTTTACGATACCGAACCCTAATCTAAAAATAATTACGGTGTCATTCGAATAACACGTGCTGTGAAAATCGCATGTTTCAATTGTTTTATCTATGCTTATCAATTCGGAAAACACAAACTAATTAATCAGTCATTGATTGGGAATCATTGATTGGTGAGCTAAAATCACATCTAATCATATCATAAAGCCGTGACACAAACAAACAGGTATATATTACTTGACTACACTAATTGGTGAACCAAAATCTACACTAATTGGTGAACCAAAATCAGTCACAGGATAAAGCCGAAAAACAAACAAACAAACACTCAGGTAAGCACGGTCATTCTTTGGTATAAATGTCGAATGAAACTTTGCTAAGTTGTCATTTATTGAATATTAATATTGATATACACATCGATATGGCTCTGTATGTAGGAGATTCCAATTTCCGGTACCTGAAAGGAGAGGCGAGAGATTCCTCCGTGCTCTTCAGATCTGGTGCCAAAGTGGAAAAAATGTCATCTCTCAGGGGGGATGCTGTTTTCAGACACCAAGTAAATCATTTTTGTAATCTTTTATAGTCATTGTTTCCATTGTTTTCGTTGTTTTTATATTGTATTATTTTAATTCAATTAATTATTTCTATTTCTAATACCCTTGATTGTAAACTTTATTTAAAAGCATCTTCTCTTATAAACAGACATTTTTGTTAAGTTAAAAGCCTTAAAAAACAAAAAAAATTAAATGTCTAATGTCTTCTATGTCAGCATTACTGTCTTTTTTTCATTTCTGTTTTATATGGTGCTGCGGATTATATGTGACAACCCAAAAAGAAATTTTTGGTATGTATTATAAACGAACTTCATTCACACCAGAATCCTTAATTAAATGTATTACTGGTGCAATAAAAGCAACTGTTACTGTTATGTGATCCTGTAATATGCAAAAACAATTTCTGTTGTTCTTAAATTAATGATTGAAAAATGTAACACGGGACACATGTTAAGAATCTTAATAATTTATAGATTTAAATAAAATATATATACAGTATATATAGAATTGTACAACACTGGATGTAGTTTTGATATTTTTACCAACAAAATTAACAATAAGAAAAAAAATGGGTTATGGTATGTGTTTTCCGAATTGATAATCATAGATAAAACAATTGAAATATGAAATATCGGAGATTTAGGGTTCGGAAGTGGGTTTTATACCCTTAGCGATGAATAAAATAGCAATTTTGCTACAAATACTTTAATTAAGGCAATCAAATACTAACCATATATATATGTACATTAAATACATGCATACCAGTTAAAATAATAACGGTATGATTCGTTTATTGTCAGTTATACGTATTTTTAATTTCCGTAAAGGGTTCGGGGTTCGGAGGTGCGGGGGTTCGGAAGTGGTTTTTATACCCCTTCAGTATCCTGGGAACAAACGGTAAACAAACAAGGGAAAATCGATATTTCGCGCTCATAGATTTATTGTTTTAAACGATGCCGTCAAGCCAAAGATACTGTTATGTATGTAAAAATCATGGACAAAAGATTATTGACGGGAAAATAGTGTCCATGCAACGTTTTCCAGCCAATTTACTACCCGGAACCAGTTCACTCGGAATATCTCGAATTTGAACAAGGGAGATAACTGACTTTCCGGAAAGGGCTATACCATTAAGAAAACTTAATTTCTATTTTAAGACGTTCTGAAAAGTAAACCGGTAGCGACGTAATATACAAACTACTGGCAGAAAACCTCATTGTCATCGTGAAATAAGTGTAACAGCGGTCGGCCATATTGATCTAGATTAATCTCGAACGTTCGGTGAAGGTTCATTAAAGCGATGACTGATACCCCTGTGACGGTGGTTTTCTCGTATATATAACGTGAAAAAACTAGAACATTTGAACATAAAAACTCGGACATTACCAGAGGAACAACTGCGCTGAGAAATAATTTAATATTTTTGAAGATCTTAAACATAAATGTTAATAGATTTGTTTAACATTAAAGGGACGGTAAATACAATTTCGATATAGTTAACGTACTATAGAATTTGTATAGTATATAAGAGCAGTCGAATATGTCGCTGACGATCAAGGCTTTTCTACAGAGAGATGGGAAAAGGGATGCGGAAATCCGACGGTTTCAGATCCCGGCGGATGTGTCGTCAAGTCATGATTACTTAAGTAAGAAGTTGTGCGACATGTTCCCGGCGCTGAGACAGGGGAATTTCTCGCTGTTTTGGAAAGGTTAGTTACGTGGTTCATAAAATGTAATTAAGTTTTTGTTTGTTCGTTTGCTTGTATGGTGTTTACGTCATTTTCAACACATGTAAGGCTATATATATATACTGAAAGGAAAAAGAAACGCGACACGGGAATTTCCGTTATATATTGTATATACTGCACACTTAATTCCATTTATATTCCAACGAAATCCCAAGATGTTGTGTAAAAAAAAGTTGCAGTTAGAAAAAGGACACAACTGTGATGTTGTAGACGTTTTAATCACAGTACACATTGTAACAAAACATTCAAAATGTTTAAGTTCCTCTTTGAAAAATTGAGCCAGTTCAGTATTGTATTTAACGTAAAGAGTTTGTAAAATGTTGCATCCTACGTTTGCTCACATGCTTGAGCCAAACGCGTACTCTGTCAATAATGAAACTTTGCAGGAATACTTTTTGCTGTGTTACGTGTTGTTTTAGTCTTTTTTCCGAAAGGAAAGATCTTACGTAGCCATGTAACATTCGATTAACAGCAGCATATTATTTGAAATACAATCAGGGAGTAAGTATACAATATATAGCGGAAATTCTCGTGTCGCGTTTCTTTTTCCTTTAAGTATATCTGACGGTCGATTTTCTGTGGAGACAGTCTGATGCATAAGATTATTATAATTTTTATGCAGTATGTTTAAAGTTTCTCAGCTATTATTTGTATAAAAAGTGCTTACAATGATGAAGTAAATGATATTGAAAATAAAATAATCGTATTTAATAGACATGTATCTTATAGACATGTATCTAATATACATTGTTTTCATAATAAGTATACACGAAGATGTAAAATGTTATGTAATACAGTTAAAGGGACACGCGGCAATCTTGATGCTTTTGGGTGTTTTTTTTCAACATAAATTGCATACTTACAAATCATTAATTATAACCTGTTGAATAGTTCAAAGCAAATTGTGTTTGTATAGGTATATCGCACCAATAATATATTAAAGCTAAGAAAGTAGAATAAAGAAGAACAATATCTAAACTGAAATATCCAAGTTGTAGCACTTATTTTAAGTCACAATGCATCTGGATTAATATATCTAAGTGCAAGATTGTCGTGTGTCCCGTTAACGCAGTTACACGGATGTTTACAATTATAGGAAGAATCGTGTTCCCATAAATATAGTAATGAGTTTCAACTTTATTTGCAGATCCCGACGGTGACCATGTATCGTTCTCAACCGACGAAGAGTTGATGGAAGCCCTTGGGTATGTCACCGACGGTATCTTCAAGATCTACATTGTCTTGAAAGGTGAGTTACATGTATAGGCAACTTTGTCATTAAAAATCTCAGAAAGCTGCGTTCTTATCCGGCTGGACTCTTCATTAGTTATTATTAATCGTGTCTCTATAATTTTTATATATATATAATAGCTATTAAAAATATATGAATCAAACGCTTTATAAAATGCAGAAATGTTCGATCACGTATTATCTGTATATTTTCTTTTATTTAAAAAACAACAGGAAACCTTCGATATAATAAGAGTTTACATGTCCATAATATTTGTCATACATAACTGCAAGACATTTAGGAGCTATAAAAGTGATTTATCATTTATATGTGACATAAAGTTGTAGTACATTGCTACTGCAATTATACAAGCACACTGAATTAATTGTGTTTAATTGCTCAAGCGAGATGATATGCTGTCTGTGTATACGTGCACGAGACAACGCTATTTTATTAAGACAATAATCGGTGTTTCGTTTTCCTCATACTCTGTAAGAAGCCATATAGATTGTAAATCTGTTCGTACCTTGTGTTAATTAAAACGGGTATGTAATATATTGTAACTATACAAATTTGAAACGATACAAATGACATAAAAAAAATTGCAAATTTAGCAAATGAAATACGTGTATTCCAGAAGCCGAGTCTAGCGAGCAGTCTGAGGGTGACAACGTGCACCCCGGGGTTACGTGTGACGGGTGCGAACAGGGCCCCATATGTGGACCCAGGTACAAATGCCTCGTGTGCCCCGACTATGATCTCTGTAAGTCGTGCGAAGGACAGGGTATGCACGTGCAACATGATATGATGAAGATCACCAGCCCCGGAAGCTTACCGGGATTTCCCGGATTCCAAGGATTTCCCGGCTTTCCCGGATTCGGCGGCCCTCAAGGACCCCAAGGACCAGGTGGTGTAAGTATATAGATAAATATATATACTTTATATTAGGCATATGCTTACGAATTATTAGCATGGTAATTCCTCTGTTGCAAGGTCCAATGTCTTATCAATCTAGAAGAATAAATAACATAAACAGTTACCAACTAAACCGGGCGGTCCCGTGCATCGGAGTCCGTCGAGCAAGGTAAAGAACCATAGGCACCTGTTCAATAGTAAGAGTATAGGGCACGATTACCCAATGTATATGCAACCTTTACATCAGTTAGGATCGGCCTAACCTATAATAGGTTGTTGAGTCGTTAACAACGATTCAGTTAACATTAATATGCATTCAGGATGCACATGCGATGACATGACAGTTTTGATATGCCTTTTACAGCCATTTGCCCCGCCACCCCACTTCCGTCGATGGATGCAGAAATACATGAAGAGGTGGCACAATCGCAACAACCCGGACTGTGGAGAGAAGAAATGTGAAAAGGAAGGACAGACTGAAGGAGAGAATAACGAGAAAATGAACGAAGATACGGAGGGCCAATCGGGAAAATATGAGGAGTCAAGCGGCGAAGAATTTCTTAGACATATTGGAGAATCTGTCGCTTCTATGCTCGATCCTATGGGTGAGTCCAATATCTTTGTTTTGTCTTTGTTTATTTTTCTTAAACACTGCTCTCTTGCTAATTGATGGAATATCGTGTAATGATTGACACAATGAAAGCATGTTACAGTGTTGTGGACAGAGAAGTTGCTAAACTTTACTTGACTAGTGAGCGATTCGGTAAACTATTCACATCGAAAATTTCCAATAAAAACATTAGAAAGGTTTTCCACGCAACACTTTTGTCGCCTGCCGTGTATTTTTCTCACTTCATCAGCTTGGTTAGGTTGCAGGTTAAAGTCTTATGAAAAGGGCATAACCTTTCCAAAATGAAAGTCGGAGTTATTGGACATATTTAACGATATTCCTTGACGTAAGATGAAGATGTGTGGGAAGTTTTATGAACATAAGCCAAACACTTTTCAACTTATGACCAAGGTTAGGTTGAAGGTTATAGTGTGACGGACGACGGACGACGATGACGGACAAAGTGATCCCTAAGTGTCTGCCATGCTACGCAGGCGATAAAATGAACATAAACATACACTAAAGTGTGCTAAGTTTTAATCTTTATTTTCATACAGGAATTGATGTCGACATAGAAGTAGAGACACACGGAACTGACGAACAAAAGGAAGGCGACGGCGCAGAAGGCAAAGGTCAGAAGCAACGGCGTCAATTTGGTCGTAGAGGCCGAGGAGGTAGAGGCCACCATGGCTGTCACCGGGGCGCGGCAGGACCATGGGGAATGTGGAATTGGATGGGAGGCCCTCCAATGGGACCCGGTGGCTGTCCAATGGGACCGGGTGGCTTTCCAATGGGACCCCCAATGGGGCCACACGGACGTGGTAGGTGTGGGAAAGGTAATGGCAAACATTGTGGAAAGAACAAGGACACTGACCAAAAAGCGCCAAACGAGAAACAGACCCAAGATGTACAGAAAGATGTGCAGTCTGAGCAAAATGCACCTAAGCGACCGGAATCACCTGTTCTTATGGTAGGTTTTGTATATCGAATAGTTGATTCCTTTATTTCGATTCAGAAGATCAGATAGTACTGAATAATGAAGAATTGTGTTTGATTATATTTAAAATTGATAGACACAACATAAAGATGTGTGTATTGTTTTTTTCTCAGCATTTCTTAAACTTAAAACATCGTCTTTATAAGAAGCTGTATATATAAACATATGGCATTGACTCATTGTTGGCCTCAGTCATAAAATTAGTCGTAAAATAACACGCATACCAAAATGTCGCTTTCAGGAAACGGATCCCAACGGCCAGAAAACTGTGGACAAATCTTGGACATTGAATGTCGATCCTAACAAGAGTGATGCCGCTTCGCCCCAGACCCGGCCACTAGTCCCACAACAGGAACCCACAGCTCATCCAGCTCCCACACAGACTCCGATGTACCCTCCAGCTGGTAAGTATATATATATACATTGTATTATGTATTATATAGACATGTTGTATATACATTGTATTATGTATTACGTAAATCATACAAGTTGTATGGAATGAATTAAACGGCACCTTAACAGTTTATACTCAAGTCTCTAGGTAGGATAAATATTAACGAAAATGTAAATGAAAGGAGGTATACAAGTCGAACAGGAAATCTAGCTTTCATAGAACACAGCCAACCAAAAGCACGCATTAAAACGAACAGCACTTACAATGTTTATAAGATGCAAGGCATGTGACATCACAAACACAAACGGGTTGACAATAGGGCTACCGGACGGTCATTGGCAAAAATGCTGCTGGGGTTTGCACCAGATTCTAAGGTTCACCAAACCTCACTCTTACTCTATATTCATCCAAATAAAACGGGATAGTGAAAAAAGACATCTCCGCCAGGCTATTTTCAGTTAGTTCTATCTGAAAATCATTTTAATATATCCTATATTAACATTAATCATTTAAATACATAGTCCTTCGATAACTACATTACTGTCTTCCGCTACAGATCCTAAAATCGCCGAGGCCCTACAGCAGATGACGGCCATGGGGTTCAGTAACGAAGAAGGGTGGTTGACACGCCTTCTACAAGCCAAGAACGGGGACATCATGCAGGTTCTGGACGCCATCAGGCCCCAACAGCGCCCTCGCACGACGGAGGACGGAAACATGGCGTAAGCAGCACAGCAGACGAACAGCAAATGCTAGAAACGTGACTGACGACAACCTTTTTGTGTAATGTTGAACGTGATTGTTTGGACAAATATGACTTTTATCATTATTATGAACTATTTACAATGCTTGACTAAAGTGAGACGTATTTTTTGTTCCCGAGAGATTTTAACTGACCAAAAGGGAAAACGAATAATAAACGTTCTATTCCGTATTTAAATAACACAGGACAAAATGATTGTCGAATTCACCTGGGTGAAAGCAATTAATTATGTAATTGGACAAATTACAAACAATACAAATTATGAGTTTTGCATACTGAGAATATGAAAATAAATAATTTGCAATTCTAAGGGAGGAAATGAAGATAAAACGAATTTAAAGGAGGTACATCAGGATTTTTCTAGAAACATCTTTAATTATAAAAATGTTCCATTTCATGATAAAACACTTATATCAATCAAAATATGCTGTTAGAACCATGTTGTTAATGTCTAAACTTTGAATACACCATATAGCTAGGTCGGAATCAGACGTAAAATGCTGAAATTAACCATGGTGCGTCACCTAGGATAGCACATATTACTGTGCTGAATCAATTTCTTTGCAAAACAAGGATCATTTTTAGGCTCATTCATTATGTTTTGACCATGTAGAAAAGAAAATTTTAATATTTGTCAATTTTAAGTCGGACACTTAGACCCCCATGAAAAGCCTGATGTACTCCCATTAATGTAAACCGTCGGTTGAAGATGGAGCTGCTTGTGAATAAGATTGTTACTAAACATAACATGTTTTATCAAATTATAATTGCTATAGTCATGTTTGAGTTTTACATTTGTTAAACTTTGCTGTTGTCCTGTCGTAACGTTTTGTCGTTCGGTTACTTATATTGTATAATTAAATAATTCAAACATATGAATGTTGTTGTACTTATATATTGTTGTTTTACGGCTCATCAACACACGTCTTATTTCGAGATGCCCTATAGAGAGGGGAAGGATACATAGGAATCCGGGAACCATGCCCTACTTTTACTACCGAATACATTCCTATGGTTCTTCAACGTCCTCAAAGGATCAACTCCGATCCTCAAAGGATCAACTCCGATACACAGTACCACCAGATGCTGTCTCTTAATCTGACGGAAGAGGATTAAGGAAGTGTCTTCTCTAAGGACACGCCAAAAAAACAACAACGTAGTGTCACCTGTGAAAATGTTAGACGTTCTTAGCACGCAAAAGGATGTCCCTACTCTGGGAAGTCTATATCACCACAGGAAGTAAAACGCGAAGAGGCATTACAAATTACACAAACAACCTTTAATACGAATGCCGTTTTATTACCAATTCTAGTGACTGCACAACTACAAACATCTCCAGCTGTTTAACTCCTTGTCAGATCATTATACATAGTATTGTATTTATGACTTTTCAACATTATATATAAATGAATTATTAAATTACTCAATACATTATTTTAAACGCCAGAAAACGCGTTACCGTTCAGACAACTGATATGTTCCAACAACACGTTTAAAAGGATGAAACTGCGTATTATCTTTGTGTGATATTGACAGATGGGCATGAATTGTAAGCTGTGAGAATTTATTATCTCTCGACAAAGCGTGTACCATATGCATACAAATCCATGTCTGATAAAAAAATAAGATATTTCCTTTGTGTTGATATTGCATATCGCCCTTGGTATCGATGATCTACAAAAATTGGGGAAATGATCCTATAGAAACCACAGAAGCCAAACGCAATGGCACCGTGGGTCATCACTGTACCACAAACAAAGATCAAATTAAAATATACTATGAAGGACAATACACAACACAAAGAGTGGTGAAGACAAGGTTACCGACTTGGAATGGTCATTAGGCCATATGGCCCACTGGCTAGCTTAACTCGATTTTATGTGTACACAACCTCTCTTTTATCCTGTCTTCAGCGCCCAAATTGACAAGACAGTGTACATATATCCAATTGTTGGTATCCATAAGGGTACGAATAACATTACTGTGCACTGCTTGTCGCAGATTTGTTTTTGTATTTCTATGAGAATTCACCTGAAGCAGTTCAGCAGATACTCAGACAGATGTCATCGAAAGTAGGTATAAAAATCGAACCGGAAACCCCACGCGTGCAAAACAATTAACAATAACCAGGAAAAATAGAAGCAAAGAAGGCGACACAACATACATTACAGGGATGGCGATAGGGGTACTGCCTTGAAATGATCGGTGGCTAAATGACAAGATGATTTTAATTAAATTTGTTGAAATCGTTAATTATCCCCCACTTCGATTGAATGTATGTATGGGGTTAACTCGCTTTTAATAATTGGTGATCTGTAGCAGTGACCTCTATGATACCCTACCCAGTCACTTATACAGACACCAGGTCGACATTGCCTAAAACAACACTTTATATGTTGAACTTCGATAGGGATGTTGCCCGAGTAAGCAACATCTTATTGGGAGCTTGTTATTCTAGAGCTTGTATTTCAGTTGACTTTAACAGTCGTAACCTTTGTATTACTAAACAAGAAAATCGGTAGAACCGATGGATGCTCCCCGAAATGTATCCTCAACTTATCATATGGCCTTGTATCACCCAGCAGTTTTCAATTTGCAGTCCCATCAGTAGTTTTGAAGTTATCCTCCGGACAAGAATTCGAAGTATAAAATTACAAAGGGCAATAACTCTAATTTGAATGATGACAGAGTTATGGTTATTGTACCTCCTCTCAATGCCCTCTATCATTGTTTGAAGTTTCATCGCAGTCCCATATGTAGTTTTGAAGTTATGCTCCGAACAAAAATTCTAAGTCTGACATTATAAGAGGCAATAACTCCAAGTTGAATGATGATAGAGTTACGGGTTTTGCACTCTGCACTTCCTTCCATTGCACTCTATCATTGTGTGCAGTTTCATTGGAGTTCCATCAGCAGGTTTGAAGTTATGCTCCGGACAAGAATTCCAATAAAATTACAAGGGCAATAACTCTCAACTCGAATGATGGCAGAGTTACGATTCTTGCACTCTGCAATTCCTCTCATTGCCCTCTATCAATGTGTGAAGTTTCATTGCAGTCCTATCAGTAGTTTTGAAGTTCCAGACAAAAACTCTAAGAATAAACTTACAAAGGGCAATAACTCTAATGTGAATGAGACAGAGTTAAGGTTCTTGCACTCTGCACTTCTTCTCATTGCCCTCTATCAATGTCCCAAGTTTCATGCCATTCCCTTTAATACTTTTCGAGTTATGGTCCCGACAAGAAAGTGTGACGGACACACGGACACAAGGACGGACGGACAAAGTGGCACCTATATGCTCGCCCTTCGGGAAGCGTAAAAAGCTATACTATCAGGCCTATCGTTATTATAAATTTCGAGAAAAAAAGCCAAATGTTATTATCGAACCCTGATCTAATTTTAAAATAAAGAAGTATTTTTAGAACTATTATATGACAATGACTATCACAATCTGACTTCAATTGTGACGTGATTTAAAAACTTAGTATGATCCTTGGTAATGATCACTTCCTTACGTCTTTATCAGACTTGTTAGTTTGTTTGTATCTTGTTTTACGTCATTTTCAACACATGCAGACAATCCACGTTTCCTGTGTAGAACCAGTACTGTACACCGACTTGTTAGAAAATGGATATACTTATTTACACTGTCTCCTTTAATTGGGATGACAATATGGTAAGGGTAAGATTAGGTTTGGCGAATTTAGAACCCCTTGTTTGCCACTGACAGTTTTATGTCGGTAAAACACAATGATGATCATGAATATATGAATATACAAAACATAAAAAGCCACAAAGTAAGTACTCAATGACTTGGCAGTAACCATAGTGGTTCTATCGCTAGTAATGCTGCATAAAAAAAAGTAAAAAAAATAAAGAAATATAAAAATAATAAAAGAGAAAAAAAGTAAAAAAATCTGGTAAAGTTTGGTAAAGATCAGATGAAAAATGAAGGCTCCATCGCCTTAACAAGGCAAAATATAGCATATTTAAAAAAATCAAGGGCCATAACTCCGCTGTTACTGGTCCGATCTGGCTGGTTTTCGAACTTGTCCGAGCTTTCATTGACATTAACCATCTGGTAAAATTTGGTAAAGATCGGATGAAAAATGAAGGCCCCATCGTCTTAACGAGGCAAAATATAGCATATTTAAAAAAATCAAGGGCCATAACTCCGCTGTTACTGGTCCGATCTGGCTGGTTTTCGAACTTGTCCGAGCTTTCATTGACATTAACCATCTGGTAAAATTTGGTAAAGATCGGATGAAAAATGAAGGCCCCATCGTCTTAACGAGGCAAAATATAGCATTTTTAACTAAATCAAGGGCCATAACTCCGTTGTTACTGGTCCGATCTTGTTTGTTTTCGAACTTGTACGAGCTATCATTGACATTAACAATCTGGTAAAGTTTGGTAAAGATCAGATAAATTATGAACGCCCTATCGTCTTAACGAGGTAAAATATAGCATTTTCAACTAAATCAAGGGCCACAACTCCGCTGTTACTGCTCTGATTTGGCTGGTTTTCGAACTTGTCCGAGCTATTATTGACATTAACAATCTGGTAAAGTTTGGTAAAGATCAGACAAAATATGAACGCCCTATAGTCTTGAGGCAAAATATAGCATTTTCAACTAAATCAAGGGCCATAACTCCGCTGTTACTGGTCCGATTTGGCTGGTTTTCGAACTTGTCCGAGCTTTAATTGACAATAACAATCTGGTAAAGTTTGGTAAAGATCAGATGAAGAATGAAGGCCCTATCGTCTTAACGAGGCAAAAGTTAACGATGGACGGACAACTCGCCATCCCATAAGCTCTGCTGGCATTCTGCTGGCCTTCGGCTAGTAGAGCTAAAATGATCACAATCGTGATGGTAAACAAAGAAGATATGATCATTTGAACTTTGTTAATGGAAGTCGACATTTTAAGAACTATGACCTCATATTCTAAATTGCCAGATTTGGCATATTGATAAATATCATTTAAAGTTAGTATATTAATACACATTAGTATACCTTTTTTCGTACAGCTGTTGTGATTTTCTTTCCTGTAAGTTAGTAAATTATAATATAACTAGAAATTGTTATTGTCCATGAGACAAAAACGTATGGCTCCCCCACTTGCCCGAACAGGCATAATTGACAACTCTAGGTCCAACCGTTCTCTATTGATCTGAGATCGTATCCCTGTGACTGTATCTACTATCTGTATCAGTAAGGCCACATAAAAAATCTGTGTGGTTCAGGTAATCCGACCGACTCTATTTTTTTAAGGGGCCGACCCTTAAACTTTTAATGCAAAAATTAAAATAAATTAAAAATTAAAAAAATTAAAAAAAAATTAAACAAAAAAAAATCAATAGGGGTCATCTACTGGGTCATGACCAACCATCCTTCCAAGTTTGAGGACCTAGGTCCAACCATTCTCTAGTTATTGATCGGACATCGTTCTGATAGTCAAGGTCATCGCGACCGTGACCGTTGACCTAGTGACCCCAAAATCAATAGGGGTCATCTACTGGTCATGACCAACCATCCTTCCAAGATTGAGGACCCTAGGTTCAAACATTCTCTAGTTATTGATCAGACATCGTTTTGATAGTCAATGTCACCGCAACCTTGACCTTTGACCTAGTGACCCCAAAATCAATAGGGGTCATCTACTGGTCATGACCAACCATCCTTCCAAGTTTGAGGACCCTAGGTCCAACCATTCTCTAGTTATTGATCGGACATCGTTTTGGTAGTCGATGTCACCACAACCTTGACCTTTGACCTAGTGACCCCAAAATCAATAGGGGTCATCTTCTTGTCATGACCAACCATCCTTCCAAGTTTGAGGACCCTAGGTCCAACCATTCTCTAGTTATTGATCGGACATCGTTTTGATAGTCAATGTCACTGCAACCTTGACCTTTGACCTAGTGACCCCAAAATCAATAGGGGTCATCTACTTGTCATGACCAACCATCCTTCCAAGTTTGAGGACCCTAGGTTCAACCATTCTCTTGTTATTGATCGGACATCGTTTTGATAGTCAATGTCACCGCAACCTTGACCTTTGATCTAGTGACCCCAAAATCAATAGGGGTCATCTACTTGTCATGACCAACCATCCTTCCAAGTTTGAGGACCCTAGGTCCAACCATTCTCTAGTTATTGATCGGACATCGTTTTGATAGTCAATGTCACCGCAACCTTGACCTTTGACCTAGTGACCCCAAAATCAATAGGGGTCATCTACTTGTCATGACCAACCATCCTTCCAAGTTTGAGGACCCTAGGTCCAACCATTCTCTAGTTATTGATCAGTCATCGTTTTGATAGTCAATGTCACCGCAACCTTGACCTTTGACCTAGTGACCCCAAAATCAATAGGGGTCATCTACTTGTCATGACCAACAATCCTTCCAAGTTTGAGGACCCTAGGTCCAACCATTCTCTAGTTATTGATCGGACATCGTTTGTGACACAGACCTACAGACAGAGAAACAGACAGAAAGCACAAAATCAATATGGCTCCCCTACCACACTTTGTGTGGGGGAGCCATAAATATTCCATATATGGTAATTAAGAACTGTGACATCATAGTTTTCAAAATGGCAGTTTCCTTGAACAAACTTCTTATAAACTTACTTTTTTGGTAATTATCTGATGTTGATAATTCTTTCGACATTTCCCAAGTTTTTCAGAACTCTTGCAAAGCTTTTTCCAGCAAAAGTAAAACCACAGACATATTAATAATATTTGTTATTAGGGCTGTGGTAAAACCATACAAAACATAAATGGCTAAAAACATGCTCCACTTTTCTATATCTTTATTCATTTATATGGCAAAGTCTATGATTCATGAGAGAAATTAACTGAGTAATATTTTGTTATATATGAATGAGCATTTTAAACAGATATTCATTGCATATTTTGTAGACTCTCGTATTAAAATCAAAATCAACAAAACTTATGGCTGAAATATTGACAGTCAAGGTAAATATACTTTCCTATCAAAATATTTATTTGCAAAAGTTTAATATAGTATTAAATCATCATTAATAGTAAAAGCTCTTGATTGGAACCTCTCCAGTCTCCTTTCTGATAAACTATATAATAAATACAGTAAACATTCACTATATATTGTCCCTGAATCAATTTATAAATCATTTTTCAACACAAATAAATGTAATGTATGATTTTTTTTAAAGGGAGTACATCAGGATTTTTCTAGAAATATCTTAAATTATAAAAATGTTCCAATGATGTTTGAACCATATTGTTAAGGTTTAAACTTCGAATACACGATATAGGTAGGACGGAATCGGGCATACAATGCTGAAATTAACCCTGGTGCGTAACCTAGGATAGCACGTATTACTGTACAGAATGAATTTCCTTGTAACTAAGGGGTCATTTTTAGGATCATTCATTATGTTTAGGCGCTTTAAAATAGAAAATATCATTATTTGTCAAGTTTAAGTCGGACCCCTACACCCCTTTGAAAAGCCTGATGTACTCCCTTTAAAGTCAGTTTTTAGCAAAATGAAACTTGCTGGCCCCCAATATTAAAGGTTTTAATGCATAAGTTTTGAATATCTAGTTTAGCTACAAATGAACTGAATCAATATTAAAACTCATTACAAGTACGTTTTAAGGCTCTAAATGAGTTTGAGCCTCACAAACAAGGCCTTTTCTTTCAAAAAATTACATTCGTGTTAATTTTCAGCAGTTTTCAATTAGTTTTTGGTTTTAGAAATACAGCGCGCACCCTCGAGCACAGCTGACTTTTTGTTGAAAAAGGTACTTGATAGGGATGCATCATCAGCCAAAAAACTGTGTGCTCTGAGGTGCGCTCTATATGTTTAGGATCAAAATCTTGCCCAGAAAGGTCCAAAATCTACAAAATATAACAAAATTACCAAAAATGCCAGTTTTCTTTAGTAAAGACCCTATTCATTCTTCTAGATAAATAAAAATAATTTTTGAAGATAGAATATGATCGATTTACTTCAACATACAAAACAGATTATATGTAAACATTACATTTTTACATTTTTACCATATTGGGGGCCAGAATACCCCCTTTATATCATACTGTCCTTTATACCTATAAAAAGAACCCACGTAACACCACAGCGAGCAGAAGAGTCCTTTTTAATTTAAAGAGTTTTTAGACATTTGTAAAATCAACAAAAAGAATGCATTCTCCATTTAATTGTCATGGGTAGCATTATAATGGAACACTGATCACACCACGTAGCACCTGTTTCAGCTATATTCATTCAATCTCATTGGGATTACACAAAAACGGACATAATCCATACAAAAAATAGCTCAGTTCCTGTTTATTTAACCATAATTCAATACAGCATGTGCAAATATCACCTTGGGTATTCAGGCTCCACCACAGAAAATCAACAGTCATATATAGCCTAAAATGTGCTGAAAATAACATAAAACATAATTCAACCAAACAACCAACCACACTTGTTGAGTATTTTTACATGAAACTTCCAGTTTAATATGTTTACACATTTATCTAGGCAGTGCTACATTTGAATTATAAACACATACTTGATAAATATGTGAACACACATGACCTTGAGTTTGACATAAGCTGAGTATGGATCAATACACACTTTTATCAAGTTTGTATTTATTATTTAAGTATAGCACTGTCTAGATAAAGTGTAAACATATTAAACTGAAAGTTACAAGTAAAAATATTCAGGATTATTTGAGTTCTAATTTTTTTTCTTTTGTTAATTCACTTTCAATGGAATTCCACAAAAGGGGACATGATCCTTAAGGTCATCTGCACAGTAAATGTTAGTTACTTCCTGTACAAACATATATTACACTCATTCATTGCCAAGGTAAAATAACTTGGGAATATTGCAAGGGGTCAATATTAAACTTATTGTATCTTCTTCTTTACTTACATATAGTTAGGGCTATTCCATTAATAAATACCAGGGACCCCAGGAAGGCAATTTAAGAAACATCTATGGGTGAACAATATTGCCCGAAATTTGTTTTTTTTAAACTCAAATTTGCATCTATGGGGGTGTGTTCAGTTTCAAAAGTGCCTTCCTGGGGTCCCATGTATGTTTTAATGGAATAGCCCTTACAATAGATTCGCATTCAACCCTCAAATTGAAAATCTTATAATGGCTGACCATTGGTGCAAGATTATTTTTTAAATTAAATATGACTTGTATAAAAAATAAGATAGCAACACATTTTAAATAATAAGTCAATGCAAGACAAGCAATTTGACATATATTTGCACAAACAATCATGTAAATAGTAGACACATTATATTGAAGACAATACCTCAAACCACAACCACAAAATAGATAGTGGGAATTTACTCTGCTTTGTTCAGACTCAAAGAGATGCTTATTCCAAGTTTAAAAAAGTGAAAAATCTGGGTTTCCTGCTGCTTGTTTTTAAACCAATTTCAGTCGCGTAGCTTCCTATATGCATATATGCAACTGCATACAAAATTTTGGTTTTTCAAACTAATTTTAATGATTTGTTAGTATTGCAATCAACCTTGCGTATGACGAAAAATGGTCTAGCTAAGCGCCTGAATCTAGTATGTTATCTTTGCCTCACTATATACAATTCTCATTTAAAATGGAAAAACTGGTTCATTCTTTCTTCAGGTGTCAAGATAGTATGTATTAGATTATAAATACTAGAAGGGTGCTCCACAGAACACTTGTGTCACCTGCAAATTAGGCTGCAATGTGCTTATTTCAGCAAGGACAACCTAACTGTAAAGTTTGAAGACCAGGGGTTCAATACTTCATGAATTATGGGGCACATGAATTATGGGGCAACTTTTTTTTTTTAATTGTGAAAGCTTTATGAAAAGGGGCAAAACACTGCTTTGAATAAATGATGAGAAAGATTCGTGACCAAAGGCCAATATTCTGCCAAGTTATGAGCTAGGAAAGGGTTGTAACTCTGCCAAACTTAAATTTAAAGTTATTGGACATGTCAAAGTCATCTGCAGATAAGAACTGAAAATGGGCATAACTCTACCAAAATGTAACAACATTTCTTTCAGTAAGATGAAGATGTGTATGAAGTTTTATGAGCATAAGTCAAATACGTTTCAAGTTACGGCCAGTTATGAGCTCAGTTAGGTTACAGGTTAAAGTTTATGAAAAGGGGCATAACCCTGTTGAAATATAAGTCAGAGTTATTGGACAGATGAAGATGTGTGTAAAGTTTCATGAACCTAGGTTAAATACTGTTCAAGTAATAGCCAAGATTATGTTGCAGGTTAAAGTGTGGCAGACTCCCGAAGATAGATCATGGACAAAGTGATCCCTAAGTATCTGCCCTGCTACGCAGGCGACATAATAAATTAGCCTGTCTGTAATAATGCAATTGGCTACCCCACTAATGACTATTCATGCTTTGGAAGCTATGCGCAATAACTTTTAAGATTTGTTTGGCACATTTATTTGGGTATTTAGTCTTTGATCTGGAGTATACTCCTCTTCTCTAAATCTTCCATCTCTTTTAAAACATACGCCACATTGTATCTCAACTCGTGGAACTTTGATACTGGTACCTGTAACAGAGTAAATTTCACATTTCTTTCATAAACATTACCATCAGCATTTTAATCAACTGGGCCCAGTTGTTGGTATCTTGGTTAAATTTAGTGATTAGCGACTCTGATGGCAGGGTAAATCAAAATTTACATAATTTGTCTTAAGTGTTTCAATAGTAGTTTCTTTACCATGCCACCATGAATGTGTCATTTGGGGTACCAGCAGACTAATACTGAATACTGGGTACCAGTTTACTAGGTCATATGAAGAGTTATTGTCCTGTGATGATTAACCTCTTTAATTCAATGATAAAAATGTATACTCAATTCTACAAGTTGTAATTATTTCAATTAATAATAAAGCCGCTATCCTGTCAATAACAGGCACATTTTATAAACGATGTTCACCCTTTCTAAGCCTACTTATGATACGGTATATATGTAACTTACATATGCTGCGAATCCGAACTCTATAACTACAATATAAACTCTTTAACCGGCCAGGCAATTATTATCCTTGCCAAAGCATCAAATTATGAGTTACTAAAATTCCTTTTAAGCATATTCAATTCTGTCTGGGTATTTTAAGTACCTGTGAATAAATCTAAAGTTTAAATAGGCACAGATGCATTATGTTATGACCTCAAGACATGGATAGAGTTTCTTTAAACACTGGCAGCCGTTGAACTTTAATTAAACAACCTTTCCGAGTCTGTACCAACCTCGAATGTGTGAATGTTTCCATCTGTGAGTGTCATTTCCATAAGGACAGTTGGTTCCAACACTCTGTTCAATACACTGAAAATAAATAAATTATGAAACTTTAAGGTATATCAATTATTCTTAAATCTTAAAATTTTGTTTTAAAGCAGCTTGCATCCAAAAGAAGTTTAACCATAAAATAAATATTTCTAAAATATTCTGGACTTGGCTCATATGAAACCTAAATACCGCACCTTTGAAACTGTCTTCCTGTACAACAATTCCGATTCATTTTTTTAAAAATTATTCCCCATTGAATAAAAGTTCAACCCAGAATTTAACCTTGCCTTTTACAACGGATTGTGGCTAATAACTTTCAAAGTATTAGGTGCACAACAATGGAACTTTGCACACATCTTAAACATGATACAATGAAGACATCTTATAAAGGCCTATAACTCCCGGATTCATATTTTTTAAATTTCCCTTTGAAAAAGGTTTAACTTGGAACTTAACCTTGCCAACAACGGGCGTATATGCAACGCTTTACCTTGCCAACGACGGGCATATATGCCATGCTTACTTCCTTACCTAGTTGATATACCAACATCGACTCTCCACTTTAGATGGTCTAATTGCGGTAATCGTGGACGTGAATGTAATGATTCTGTGTCCATACGTGAACGTCTAAAATAGAATATAAAATTTGTCTCATTTTATCGAGTGTTACCATACACCATTAGAAATTATTGCATTTACTTTACCATGAACCAAAATTTGTTATTTACTCGAGTGACATGCATAATTTCTATTCTACATATTTAGTGGTTTAACCAAGACGTGTCCGACTCTTAGTATATCAGGCAAGGTAATTTGCAATTTTTCATGAATGGAAATTTTATTAATATTTTAGATTTAGTTTTTACCTATTTCCAAATATCACACTGGCTATGTCTGTGTGAAATTGTTCTGGAATCCTGAAAAATGTATATGTAAATGCACATTGATGAAAACTAATTAACTTAATATCTCCAATAAATATATATAACTTTAAATAAATGCATACATAAGCATCTGATAAGGTTACCATAACCTATATTATTCTAAAATTAGTTTTTTATTAAACATTTTAAAACTACCGTATTACATAAATTGTTCTTGTAAGATTATTTATTTCCTAGACTTAAAACATGAGGTATGTGAAGATGGCACTAGTCATCTATAAACCACTTACTAATGGTGCACCATCGTCAACAAGCTATGCTTATGGGAATTAATGTTTTCCAGGCTAGGATCTAATACAGTATAATATATAACATGGCAGTTATGTTTAAGTATTTTGTGTATAATGGGGGTACACTTTTAAATGCCTTCATCCACACCAAACAAAAACAAAATATCTTAGTGGCTTATTGAAGGATTATGTTAAAAAAAACAAGAGGTCAATGACCTTGAAGCTTTACTGATAGATTTTCGATAGCTAGATCAGCATTCCTGTGAAGTTTCATACAAATCCATCAAGTAGTTTCATAGGAGTAGTCGCTACAAGTTTTCATTATATAACTCTATGTAAACAAAGATGGCCACTGGCGGCCATGTTTAATGTCAAATCAAAATAATTTTTGACAAGGATCAACATTATGTCATACTGATCATTTTAAAAAAAGTCCCATATCAATATCACTTATAGTTTTCAAGAAGTAGTCACTACAAACTTGTATTTTGAAAATCTATTTTTAGCCATGGCGGACATCTTGAATTTCTGGCCGACCTGAAATTTTGCTAGGATCAATTAGACATCAAGAGCAACATTCCTGTAAAGTTTCATGAAATCCATCGAGTAGTTTCAGAGGAGTAGTCGCTACAAGTTTTCATTATATAACTCTATGTAAACAAAGATGGCCGCTGGCGGCCATGTTTAACGTCAAATCAAAGTATTTTTTGACAAGGATCAACAACATGTCATACTGATCATTTTAGAAAAAGTCCCATATCAATATCACTTATAGTTTTCAAGAAGTAGTCGCTACAAACTTGTATTTAGAAAATCGATTTTTAGCCATGGCGGCCATCTTGAATTTCAGGCCGACCTGAAATTTTGCTAGGATCAATTAGACATTAAGAGCAACATTCCTGTGAAGTTTCACGAAAATCCGTCGAGTAGTTACAGAGGAGTAGTCGCTACAAGTTTTTATTAGATAACTATATGTAAACAAAGATGGCTGCTGGCGGCCATGTTTAACGTCAAATCAAAATATTTTTTGACTTGGATCAACAATATGTCATACTGATCATTTTAGAAAAAGTCCCATATCAATATCACTTATAGTTTTCAAGAAGTAGTCGCTACAAACTTGTATTTAGAAAAATCGATTTTTAGCCATGGCCACGGCCATCTTGAATTTCCGGCCGACCTGAAATTTTGCTAGGATCAATTAGACATCAAGAGCAACGTTCGTGTGAAGTTTCATGAAAATCCGTCAAGTAGTTTCAGAGGAGAAGTCGCTACAAGTTTTCATTATATAACTCTACGTAAACAAAGATGGCCACTGGCAGCCATAATTAAAGTGGAATCAAAGAATTTTCGACAAGAATCAACATCATGTCATACTGATCATTTTAGGAAAAGACGCATATCAATATCACTTATAGTTTTCAAGAAGTAGTCGCTACAAACTTGTTTTTTGAAAATTTATTTTTAGCCGTGGCGGCCATCTTGAATTTGCGGTCGACCTGAAATTTTGCTAGGATCAATTAGACATCAAGAACAACATTCCTGTGAAGTTTCATAAAAATCAGCCAAGAAGTTTCAGAGGAGTAGTCGCTACAAGTTTTCAGTATATAATTCTATGTAAACAAAGATGGCCACTGGCGGCCATGTTTAACGTCGCATCAAAATAATTTTCGACAAGGATCAACATCATTTCATACTGATCATTTTAGAAAAAGTCCCATATCAATATCACTTATAGTTTTCAAGAAGTACTCGCTACAAACTTGTTTTTTGAAAATCTTTTTTTAGCTGTGGCGGCCATCTTGAATTTCCGACCAATCTGAAATGTTGCTAGGATCATTAAGACATCAAGAGCAACATTCCTGTGAAGTTTCATGGAAATCCGTCAAATAGTTTCAGGAGTAGTTGCTACAAGTTTTTACTAAATAACTCTATGTAAACAAAGATGGCCGCTGGCAGCCATGTTTAACGTCGAATCAAATCGATTTTCGACACGGACCAACATCATGTCATGCTGATCATTTTAGAAAAAGTCCCATATCAATATCACTTATAGTTTTCAAGAAGTAGTCGCTACAAACTTCTTTTTTAACAAGAGGTCAATGACCTTGAAGCTCTACTGATTGATTTTGATTTCAGAAAGTAGTCGCTACAAACTGGTTTTTTGAAAATCTATTTTTAGCCGTGGTGGCCATCTTGAATTTCCGGCCGACCTGAAATTTTGCTAGGATCAATTAGACATCAAGAGCAACATTCCTGTGAAGTTTCATGAAAATCCGTCAAGTAGTTTCAGAGGAGTAGTCGCTACAAGTTTTCATTATATAACTCTATGTAAACAAAGATGGCCACTGACAGCCATGTTTAACATTGAATCAAAATAATGTTCGACTCGGATAACCATCATGTCATGCTGATCATTTTAGAAAAAGTCCCATATCAATATCTCTTATAGTTTTCAAGAAGTAGTCGCTACAAACTTATTTTTTAAAAATCTATTTTTAGCCATGGTGGCCATCTTGAATTTCCGGCCGACCTGAAATTTTGCTAAGATCAATTAGACATCAAGAGCAACATTCGTGTGAAGTTTCATGAAAATCCGTCAAGTAGTTTCAGAGGAGTAGTCGCTACAAGTTATCATTATATAACTCTTATGTAAACATACATGGCCACTGGCAGCCATGTTTAACGTCGAATCAAAATAATGTTCGACTTGAATAACCATCATGTCATGCTGATCATTTTAGAAAAAGTCCCATATAAATATCACTTATAGTTTTCAAGAAGTAGTCGCTACAAACTTGTATTTTGAAAATCTATTTTTAGCCATGGCCGCCATCTTGAATTTCCGGCCGACCTGAAATTTTGCAAGGATCAATTAGACATCAAGAGCAACATTCGTGTGCAGTTTCATGAAAATCCGTCAAGTAGTTTCAGAGGAGTAGTCGCTACAAGTTATCATTATATAACTCTATGTAAACAAAGATGGCCACTGGCAGCTACGTTTAACGTCGAATCAAAATAATGTTCGACTCGGATAACCATCATGTCATGCTGATAATTTTAGAAAAAGTCCCATATCAATATCTCTTATAGTTTTCAAGAAGTAGTCGCTACAAACTTATTTTTTAACAAGAGGTCAATGACCTTGAAGCTCTACTGATTGATTTTGATTTCAGGAAGTAGTCGCTACAAACTGTTTTTTTGAAAATCTATTTTTAGCCGTGGTGTCCATCTTGAATTTCCGGCCGACCTGAAATTTTGCTAGGATCAATGAGACATCAAGAGCAACATTCCTGTGAAGTTTCATGAAAATCCGTCAAGTAGTTTCAGAGGAGTAGTCGCTACAAGTTTTCATTATATAACTCTATGTAAACAAAGATGGCCACTGACAGCCATGTTTAACATTGAATTAAAATAATGTTCGACTCGGATAACCATCATGTCATGCTGATCATTTTAGAAATAGTCCCATATCAATATCTCTTATAGTTTTCAAGAAGTAGTCGCTACAAACTTATTTTTTAAAAATCTATTTTTAGCCATGGCGGCCATCTTGAATTTCCGGCAGACCTGAAATTTTGCTAAGATCAATAAGACATCAAGAGCAACATTCGTGTGAAGTTTCATGAAAATCCGTCAAGTAGTTTCAGAGGAGTAGTCGCTACAAGTTATCATTATATAACTCTATGTAAACAAACATGGCCGCTGGCAGCCATGGTTAACGTCAAATCAAAATAATGTTCGACTTGAATAACCATCATGTCATGCTGATCATTTTAGAAAAAGTCCCATATCAATATCACTTATAGTTTTCAAGAAGTAGTCGCTACAAACTTGTATTTTGAAAATCTATTTTTAGCCATGGCGGCCATCTTGAATTTCCGGCGGACCTGAAATTTTGCAAGGATCAATAAGACATCAAGAGCAACATTCGTGTGAAGTTTTATGAAAATCCGTCAAGTATTTTCAGAGGAGTAGTCGCTACAAGTTATCATTATATAACTCTATGTAAACAAAAATGGCCACTGGCAGGCATGTTTAACGTCGAATCAAAATAATGTTCGACTCGGATAACCATCATGTCATGCTGATAATTTTAGAAAAAGTCCCATATCAATATCTCTTATAGTTTTCAAGAAGTAGTCGCTACAAACTTATTTTTTAAAAATCTATTTTTAGCCGTGGTGGCCATCTTGAATTTCCGGCCGACCTGAAATTTTGCTAGGATCAATAAGACATCAAGAGCAACATTCCTGTAAAGTTTCATGAAAATCTGTCAAGTAGTTTCAGAGGAGTAGTCGCTACAAGTTTTCATTATATAACTCTATGTAAACAAAGATGGCCGCTGGCAGCCATGTTAAATGTCGAATCAAAACGATTTTTGACAAGGACCAACATCATGTCATGCTGATCATTTTAGAAAAAGTCCCATAGCAATATCCCTTTGAGTTTTCAAGAAGTAGTCGCTACAAACTTGTTTTTTAAAAACCTATTTTTAGATTTGGCGGCCATCTTGGATTTCACATCTACATGAATTTTTGCTAGGATCATCTAGACTCCATGGGCAACATTTCTGTAAAGTTTCATGAAAATCTATTCAGTAGTTTCAGAGGAGTAGTCGCTACAAAAAAAAAGTTAACGGACGGACAGACAGACAGACAGACAGACGGACGGACGACGGACGCCGCACCATGGCATAAGCTCTGCTGATCTCTGATCAGTAGAGCTAAAAATCTATTTTTAGCCGTGGCGGCCATCTTGAATTTCCGGCCAACCTGAAATTTTGCTAGGATCAATTAGACATCAAGAGCAACATTCCTGTGAAGTTTCATGAAAATCCGTCAAGTAGTTTCAGAGGAGTAGTCGCTACAAGTTTTCATTATATAACTCTATGTAAACAAAGATGGCCGCTGGCAGCCATGTTTAACGTCGAATCAAAACGATTTTCGACAAGGACCAACATCATGTCATGCTGATCATTTTAGAAAAAGTCCCATATCAATATCTCTTATAGTTTTCAAGAAGTAGTCGCTACAAACTTATTTTTTAAAAATCTATTTTTAGCCGTGGCGGCCATCTTGAATTTCCGGCCGACCTGAAATTTTGCTAGGATCAATTAGACATCAAGAGCAACATTCCTGTGAAGTTTCATGAAAATCCGTCAAGTAGTTTCAGAGGAGTAGTCGCTACAAGTTTTCATTATATAACTCTATGTAAACAAAGATGGCCGCTGGCAGCCATGTTTAACGTCGAATCAAAACGATTTTCGACAAGGACCAACATCATGTCATGCTGATCATTTTAGAAAAGTCCCAAAGCAATATCCCTTAGAGTTTTCAAGAAGTAGTCGCTACAAACTTGTTTTTTAAAAACCTATTTTTAGATTTGGCGGCCATCTTGGATTTCACATCTACATGAATTTTTGCTAGGATCAACTAGACTTCATGGGCAACATTTCTGTAAAGTTTCATGAAAATCTATTCAGTAGTTTCAGAGGAGTAGTCGCTACAAAAAAAAAGTTAACGGACAGACGGACGGACGGACAGACGGACGACGGACGCCGCACCACGGCATAAGCTCTGCTGATCTCTGATCAGTAGAGCTAAAAATCTATTTTTAGATCTGGTGGCCATCTTGGATTTCACATCAACATGAATTTTTGCTAGGATCAACTAGACTTCATGGGCAACATTTCTGTAAAGTTTCATGAGAATCCATTCAGTAGTTTCAGAGGAGTAGTCGCTACAAAAAAGGTTTACGGACGGACAGACAGACAGACGGACGACGGACGCCGCACCACGGCATAAGCTCTGCTGATCTCTGATCAGAAGAGCTAAAAATGATTTAACTTAATCAAAATTAAACATTTTATGTTTTGGATCAGAGAGAAAAAAACACCTCAACTTTCTGCCACCAAATATTATACTTACTGTATTTCTTGTAAATCATCTTTAAATAACTGAAATATATAAAATATGTTTTCAATCCATAACAAAATGATCAAATCGTTATTTGAATATATGCCATTAAACAATTCACACAAGTTTTGATATGCAAGAACAGAGTAAAGGTCAGGCCTATTAGGCCTAGTAAAGGTCAGGCATTTTAACAATACAATCAAATCCAAATTACCATTAAAGATACACACTCAGAAAAGTGTACATGGAAAGTACAGAACTAAAGTCTCCTTTTTTGTATATATTTTGAATTGTATATTGATAGTCCTTACTAATTTAGCCTCTAGTACACAGTAAAGTATGAATTAAAATCAGAAGCAAACCATGGAGTATTAATGACCTTATTTAGTTTTTATGACACTGTTTTGCACAGGCAAGAACCTGTGAATGGTAAATCACGTTCTATGAGGTTCAGTGTTCTCCCCAGGAATTTGTCAAGGCATGTCGCTTTTATCATAGAAAATATGCTTCTGAGTGTATCCTTATTCCTGACCCCTATATGTATGGGTAGTTTGTTAGAGAGACACTTGCTTTATATAAGAAATAGGCTAGTCATTCCATATATATTGTGTTTTTCACTTAAGCCAAACAAAAACGAAATAATGAAAATGTGTTACATGTCTTTTTGAAATTAAGGCATGTTGCAAAAGCATTTTGGCTCAGAAGGCATGTTAAATGTGACATGCCTTAATAGCCTGGGGAGAACACTGAGGTTGTTGTTACAATAACATATCCCCAGTCTTAGACATCAAAACATAATTCGGTAGGAAATGAGGTTTTACGTCATAATAGCACATACTATAATTCAGGGTTCAAACTAGGCCTGGATTTTAGGGAGAAGAAAATAGGGAGAAGTGAGGGAGACAAGATCTTGTAAGCGTGCAATTGGTTATTGTTAATATTAATTGATGTACACACCCCACTGGTTAAAACTTTTTTATTATTTAAGTTATAGCTAAATGCTGTTTCACAATAAAAGTTTTTAACAATAAAAGTGTTTATAGTTTTATTGACAGGCACTCTTTACACATAAATATTATACATATAAGAAAGAAGGATTGATAGAAGAATTAATATAAATATATTGCATGTACATCTTTCTATCAATTTGTATGGAGGCTGCAAACAGGATTCACAAACTTTACATCTTCCCAAGATGCTTATTCCCCATATGGCCTATCGTGGGATACCCCCGTGTGATTCGTTCCATTACTCTCACCTATCACCCGTGGGACATTACGCCTGATTTTGGTCGTTTTAGCAGAACAGAATAGAACAGAGAAAGCGATCCCAATTACAATGAAAACTTGGGTAAACCAATCAGATCGCTGCATTGCTCTACACTGATTACGACCGAAATCAGGCGTAATGACCCACGGGTGATTGTGGAGAGTAACGGAACGAATCACACGGGGATATCCGACGATGCATATGGCCTATATAAACAAGTGTGTTTTTCTTCCCCCCATTTTTATTAGCTAATCACAATGATGTACAGTTTTGAGATACTGTAGTCTATTAGGTTATATTGGGACAGCAACCTCAGAGGGAGATGAGATGAAGGATGAAGCTTCCAATCAGTCATGCTTCTGCCAGGGAGCAAAAATATACATGAGGCAGAGGAATGTGGGTTTAACCCTTAGCCGGCTAAGGGCGACTACAATAGCCTCTGCGTCTATTGTAAACCCAGATCAGCCTGCAAGCAAGTAACTTGAAGGCTGATCAGAGTTTACAATGTCCGGTTGCTCATCAGTCATTTCTCCAAAACACCCCTTTGTAACATAAATGGAATGGTCTAAATTTAAAGAAAGGACAGTCCATTATACATTCGTAGCAGGCTAAGGGTTAAAGCCAAGGCCTTATCCACTGAGCCACAGAGGCCACTAATTCAGTATGAAAATATAAACCTTCTTTGAGATAATTAGCATCTGCCCCAAATCCATTGTATTTCATCGTAAAATATCAACTGTTGGACATTTTTAAATAAATTCTTGAACCAAACTTACAACGTGGCTAAAGCTGACATGAAAAGAAATGTTGCAACGATGTCATACCTCTTGTTTTAGGGAAGCTGATGGAAGTCGCAACGCACACCGTAACAATTTATATAGACCTGTGTATATCACACTAAGTGTTTCTTCATTTAAGTCACTTGTTTCTAATTCCTTTAAAAGTTTATATTCTACACTTTGTCCTTCTATTGCTGTCACAATCACTGAAAAACAAAATTATGATATATGCTATACATACATATGATATATGCTATACATATATATATGTATTCTTACGGTCAATGATAACACAACACGAAACAAATCCTTTTAAAAGTTAAAATTTGAGGCATTTAGGACAAAATATGATATTATCCATATAATGAGTAGACATTTAACTTTTGTTTATGCGGATTTAGTGCATTCCACATAACAGTCATTGGTGTTATGAAATGCACATGCAGGGTTCGACACTCACGCTAGCCCGCTAGCCCGAGGCTAGTCACTTTCAAGAAGGACTAGTAAAAGCTCACAGTTGACAAGCCCGACGGGCTAGTTGTTTTTATTATTTAAATGTTGATTTTAAATGATCTTATATGATCCTGATGTCGAAAATTGCCAAATCATTTAAATTTTTCGCTAATCGAACTCTTCAATATCGTAATGTAAAGTAGGGTATGATATAGACCAAGACAAGCACCTGCGAATGTGCGAATGTGTAGGTGTGTCAAATTACTCATCACTGATTGGCCATTTTTCTTTGATGGCGCAAAATGCTGACAAATAACCCGCGTTTTATGCATATCCTCACATTTTTTTGGTTAAGACGATAGCATTTCTAAGCATTTTATTGACATGATGAATGTGACCTTCACATTTTAAACAATGTGGCGATATTTAAACGGAACTGTCTCCATCGAAACAAACGGAAACAAAATAGGAAAAGCGTCATCAGCAAAAATTAACATGATTCAAATAAACCCATACGTTTATTTTAGCCATCGTGTAAGTGCCTTTAGAGTCCTTTTCCCAGTTTTGGGGAAGGGGCCTTTTGCCTTTATTTGGGGGAAAAAATACATAAACGGGGAATAAATTATCAAGGTAAGTCGGCATGATTTTAAAAGAAATTTGATTGTAGAAATTGTCTTATACAGGCCGCTGCAAAGAAGGGTATAATGGCCGTGGCCTATAAATAAATTTGACTATGACTTAGTCACAAAGCTGTTTCTTGCACTATTTACAAGCAGTACCGTCATATAGGAAATGCAACCTCAGCTATAGATAGAGACAGAATATGAAGTTTCCCCTCAGACATGCCGTCGCCAGGGAGCAAACCCACGCTGGTCAGATGTCTGTCTATAGCTCCAAAGCCAAGGCCTTATCCATGGAGCTTGCTACCAAGCCATGATATTTTGGTATCTTTTTATTTTGCCGCAAAAGAGTAAAAGGAGGACTAGTTGGTTTTAAGAAGGGCTAGTAAAAATAAGAAGGCACTAGCCCTGTAAACTAGTAGTCATAAAAAGTTAGTGTCTAACCCTGACATGTATGCATTTTCGGGTTTCTTCATTTACATTGCACAAAGAAATCATTTTCTCAAAAACAGTCATTACATAAAACTGACAGAAGTCAAACAATAAAAGGCCAGTACAACCACTTGGAATTTAATCATTTAATGCATATATACAGTAACAGGTAGTATTACCATAAGAATGCCCTGTATAGTTTATCTTGCATTATTTTATCAATATACAATTTACTGTTTAAATATGACACTCAGATTGCAAACATGAAATAACTTAATTATATTGAAGATGCAAATGTAGGTTTTCATACAATTGGACACTTAACTGTATATGCCTAGCCCGGCTTAAGTTGACCAGGACCAGTTAGATGAGAAAACATGATAATTTGTAGGACCTATAAATTCGGAAGCCCTGCCCACCATTGCCCAAGTTCAGTTTGACACACATTTACCAGGTGTTACTTTGTGTAGTAGGTGCATGTGCTGTATCTACAGGTGTAAATACCTGTTGACATTTTAATTGGTCAAATAACATGGTCAGAATTTTTTTTATCAGATTGACAGTCGTTTCATATAAATACTTTATGCTTCTGTGCGATATCTTCTATTTCTCTCCTCTATTTACATGTCACCTACAGCTTTCCGTCATCTCCAACAGACTTTCATAGAACGTATTCCACTTTAGGTACGAAATCATTATCTTAGAACCTAACATTGTCTTAGTACCTAAAGCAGAATATGTTCTATGAAAGCAGAGTTTGAAAAAACGTGAAAAAAATTGAACTCAAAGTGAACTGAATCCCTGCATGACCTCTGGATGGAGAGGCAAATGTGCTTATAATCCTCGACCACCCCAATTCCTCCATCTATGCAAGATGTTTAATGCATGACGTTTAATGTATGGTGTTTAATGGCCCTTTTAACAATCTTCACTTTCTAGTGCTGCAACACTGGAAATTATAGTTTATACCACACCTCAGACAAATGAGTTTAATGACGTAAAACCCCATCCAGTCATATTATTCTAACATTGGACCGACCAGTCCTAGCACTGCAGTTTATACGCTGAAAATCAAACGAGAGAGCTACTAGTATCATTGTAATGAAGTTTTTGTTGTGAATTGGCCGGGGATTGTAACGACGATCTCCTGTATGCAAGGCGAGCGATCTATCAGTAAGCCATGCACTGACGCGCTTCTCAGTCAACTCAATTTAGCAATTAGTTTTGAAGAATTGATTGAAGCATCAGACATCTTAGTAACGCCAAGGTAATTTTAATTACTATTTTAACCTACTTACTTAATAATAACTTCCTGAACACAGATGTGTCCATTTTTGATAAGGGCTTTATCATTGTTTTGATTTCTAAAGGAACCCGGACACCATAAAATGGTGTTCTGTCAGTAGCAACTGACTTGCCAGTCCCTGTAACTTGAATAATTGACATGTTGAATTTATTTTACAGCAAAATAATTCTAAAAATCACATCTTATAGTATTTGATTGCTTCAAAAATACAAAGTATTGTTTGATCTTTTCTTTTTTGGACCGCCCACAACCGGAAAAGGAAATAATGTTGCCACTTAAGTAAATTATAAAACTATTTTAAACAACGGCACTTATTTCAAGTATTCAATAAAATTAAGTAATTGCATCTTCAAAATTTGTGATTTTTTTTTCAACAAAAAACTAAGTCCAAAAGGAAAGAAATTTTAATTATGAAATAAATTGATACAAGCGGAAGCAAAACGAACAACAACAACAGCAATGGCAGACGATTTGCGAAGCAGGTGATCAATTATCTCAATGTTCATCCTTTGTTATGCAATATCTGTGTTTACTGTCTTAATTTTACGGTTATTTTATAACATACCTGCTTATTTCGCTTTGTGAAGCTATTTTTTTTAAAATCTTTTATTCTTTTAAAGTTCTATTTCACGTGTGCACTTTCTTGATTGACATGTCGTAGTTTACAAAGTGGGTGGGGTAATTAGTTTCAACTGTGACAATTCTTTTGCATACATCAACCAGACAAGCTACTGATTAATAAACAATATACTGGTATACTGGGTGGGAGCTCATATTTGACGAAGTTTTCCATTGAAAAATTAATCCATGATTTTTCAAATTACGCTAGGCACTTCAGGGTTCCGGAAATACGGTTACCTGACGCCCCGGGCAAGTGGATTTAGTGTGCGGGCAAGTGACCTTCGCAAATCTGTTTGCCTGCCACTTGCCTGACGGACATTTCCATTCCAGAACAAATCAAGTGGCAAACTAGCCATATCAGAATTTCATTCTGATAACTGAATTATGAATAAAACTGGCCGCTGTTTTTCGCCGCTAGCGATTGTTAATAAGATCAAACAACTTTCGGTACACTACAATCAACAATCTCGCCACAGGCAGCTTAATTTGTGGCATTATTTCAATAAACAACTAATTAACCCCCGGGTTTTTTTTTACAAATAGGGGAAGGCGCCCAGGCCCTTTCAGAGGGGAAAAAACACGCGATTTTTTTGTTTAGGGGAAAAAAATTCTTGCAGTAATCTTGCCAGTTGTGCGACATCGCTGATAAAAGTTCACCAAATATACCGGAAACCACAACAGTTACTTCCCTTGTTATTAGTCATTGTCGTAAAGGTAAACCGTAAAGTGTTCTATGATAAACAATTGTTATTAGTCATTGTCGTTAAGGTAAACCGTAAAGTGTTCTTCGATAAACAATTGCGAAGCGTCGAAGGCGATTTATCGTTTTTTTCGTCCGTGATTTATTAGACTTTAAATTAAAGGGGAACTTTCTGTAGAGGGGAATTTTTAACCTTAAATAGGGGGAAAATGTAGGTACCCCTGTGAGATAGGGATAGGATAGTAAAAAAAAAACCTGAACCCACACGCGCATTTCAAAACGTTTGAAAACAACATATCCTGACATGACCGTCAGACACGTGACCATTGGCCAATGGAATCGCGGCAATTATGTCCGTGACCTTCCAACCATAAACATAGCTACTTTCAGAAATCGTTTCCAAATAATCTCTGAACGTCATTTGGACCTTTCCCCCAATCAAATCAGAAAACTCTTTCTTAATTTGCAAATTTAATGTGTCAAAATAATGATTGACAGACCCACGTGACATTATGTTTTTGTTTAGATAATTTTGCCGAAGATTTTTTCGTAACGAAAATACATTTCTTTTACTCGAAGAACTCGTTTATCAATGCGCTTTTATGAGGTATTTGGTGTATTTCATTGATATAGTCTGTAGTTAAACGTATATGGAAGTGCATACAACATAAATAAGTTGCATAACTTAGCGATATGCGCATGTCATGGGTTTTCGCGATTTCAGAACAATCCCGGAACCTTTTTCTCAAGTTCTGAACTTTCGCTTTTGATAAATAAGGTTACTGCTACTACTTCTTAAACAATTCCTAGTAAGGGAACCCCTATTCACGCCTCTTGCTTTTATCTAATTCCCTTTAGTTAAAATACAAAGCCGTAGGAACGTTACCATGGTTGCAGAAATTGGGGGCCAAGTGAATATTTTTAATAACGTTTTTGTCTTGTTTCTTTGCTTGTCGCACATTTAAATGAATACAATAGCTTCTTTTTTTTCTGTCAACTGGTTAATTGTACACACTGACATTGAAAGTTCCAATCATTTTTTTTGGATGGTCATCAAAAATGATGGGGGGTTGTGTGTGTGGTGATTCGGGTGGGGTGTGAGGGCGGAATAAAATGAGTTTGTATACTTACTCAATGTCATCATTTTATGATTTAAGTAACACAAAGATGTAATAGACACAAAAGAAGAAAATGCAAGCATTTGATTTTTTATATGAATAAATACAATGTATTAACTAATTCATAAAATACACTCTCCCTTCCTTTTCTAAGTATAATGGTCCAAATTATGCGGCGGTCCGTCCCGTTTAACACGAATAATGGTACACAACCAATTTTTGGGGTTATTAAGTGTTCTTAAATGTGGGGCAAGTGACATTATGGGCAGGGCAAGTGACTTTTGAAAAAGTGGATTTTCAAAATATTTCCAGAACCCTGCACTTGATAATTTAGGGGAGTAGGCACTGGTGAAGTGAATGATAGATATATACATATACTGGATTGGAAACCTCCTATATGCTCCTTGTCATAGATCTACATACACTGGATTTGAAACATGTCGTAAATCCAATTTATCCGCCGAATAATAATTTACCCATGAATACTTGCGCGTTCAGGTAAGGTATTATCGCATATGCGCATTGCGCTAAGTTACGCACCATCTTACGAATTGATCAAATGTAAGAAAACCTAGTATACATATCGTTAATTTATTTGTTTTGGGAAAAGTATTTATGATAGCCGGCTATTTCAGAGACGAGTTGAAAGATAATTCTTTATTCTATACAGTGAAGTTGGTGTTAGCTTTACTAAAAACGAACTAAATAACAAAAATTATTCGTTTGACCGTATGTGAAACTGCAAAAGTGACGTGACTCGGCAAATTTAAAAAAAAAATATATATCTGATAATGGCAATACAAAGAAATAATTATTTTGAATATCGAACCATAAATAAATGTTCAGGAGTTTCACTAGAATATGTATACATTTTTATGAAAAATAAACTGTAGAAAAAGCAAATCAACACAGCTATCGAGCGTATTTTCGTCACTAAAACCCAAGTTATAGTACGAATTCCATATTTTTTTTCAATAAATTAAAAGCAATACATGCAGATTTAAATAACTTACCTCGATATTTGAAATAGATCGTGTAGTAGTGTTAATAATTCATTTGTAGATCAACATCAACTCATTTCAGGATAATCGATCGCCTCAAAAATAGCCGGCAAACTAACTGGTACCCTGTTGTTTACCGCAGAATAATCAGGGAACCAGCTTATTGGCCATTCGGCGGATAAATCGGGAATTAACAAGGGTCATATAGGGAGTTTCAAATCCATGGTACCTGTATATATATCCATGTCCTTGTTAATTATACTTTTCATTCTCTGTTTCCTGCATCTAACGGTTCTTAAACAGAGCTGTAGATTAATCATTATGATATAAAGCTGAGTATTTGACTAATTTTTTTTTTTACAAATGAAAAATCAGTTATTTTACACCTGTACTCGTCGGGGACCACTTTCCATCACTTATGTAAACATGTATTTTATCGAGTGATAGATTCAACTAGGTCAAGATACAGTATACTTTTATGAATTAGAAACTTGTTTGCCAGTCTATTCAACAATTTCATTGTAAAAATGCTATGTTTGCATTGTTCCATCAGTCACCTCATATGCGCCTGGTAACGTCAATGTAAAATGTTCAATGACGACATCAAGGCATGTCTAAATATTTCTGCCCTAAAGACGAACACTGAAGTCAGGAGCCAATACCCGAACATTTTACACAAGAAGACATATGTAATTTGTGTAAGGACATTTATGTACATACATGAAGGAAATTAAGGACAATTTCTTTATTTGGGCAACATCGAAGCAATTTTTATGACCCGCTACTGTAGTTGCAAAAAATGTCTGACTCAAGGGCAAATTTTGGTGAGTTGCAAAAGTATGACGTAATCCCAGCAAAAACGCTGGTACCGCTAAACAGTTGACATCCAATGATACATTAAACACTGAGGAAGAAACCAGATGGTTTCAGCAAGCAGGAGCATGAACATAAATAGACAGAGGTGCCGAGAACCAATAACCTGTCCGACTAAGGGTCGAGTAAAAAGCAGCATAGGCGAGTTACCCTATCAGGGGCGTAGCCAGCGATACGCACTTACGCACGTGCGTAACATCGATTTGAAAAGTGAAAAAATAATTATGGCCAAAAATCGAAGGCTAAGGGGGATAATTTTACCCTAGAAGGCTGCCAAAATGTGACCAAAAAACGCACCAGAGGCTGCCAAAGGATGTCTATGTTTTAAAATTTTCTAGGGGAAGGCCCCCCTACCCCTCCCCCACCAGCAGGAGGGGGCGACCCCCTCCCACACCTACCCCCACCTCGGCACTAAGCGCCTATGGTAATGCCTTAGGCATTACGGGTGCGTACTTAAGATTTTAGCCTGGCTACGCCTCTCCCTATGCTGCTTTCCTGTATTGGAGTTTAAAACTTTTCTAATTTATTTCTTTTCTTTTTTTAAAGAGTGGAATTAAGGGGGAAAATATGTACTTTTAGGGGAGGGAAATGGCCGATCGAGTGCCCTGACAGTGATTTTCCCATTTCCGCAACAGTGCCTGTCGTGCGCAAATTGAATAGATTTCCCTCCGTATCTGCACATTTTTTTTTTTCAATGTCTGTTTACTGATTTATATATTCAAGAAAGCTCTATGGAACAATTCATCAATCTTGCATGTCTTGAGAACAAGGTTAAGATATTTTGTGATAAAATTGTACATGAGGCCAAATAAAATTATACCTGTGTTTACTGTAACATTGCTGAAAAAAATCGGGTAGGTAGGTAGGCATTTTATTTTATTTTTTTATTTTATTTTTTGGCGAAGTTAATTTAAGGTGGCGATGAGCTTTGATGAATGGGAAAATGTGGTATTTTAAAAACTACAATAGATAACAATTGAAATTGTGTATGTGTTATTGTTTCCCAAAAGGCATGGCAACAACTGGCTCTTTTCCCAATCACTTGCAATTATTGCAAAGGGGTAAAACCGTTTAATTTTATTTTTAGCAAGTCCGGAAGAGGGTCAGTTCCAACAGCAGGACAATGAGCACATGAGTCGGCCTTGACCGCGTGAAAATAATTATTTTACTTTTTTTTTATTTTCAATAAAAAAGAAAGGAGTCGGGGGTGTTTTCAGCGGGTCGGTCGGGTTACAGTAAACTCAGGTATAATTTTATTTGGCCTGATCAAAATTGAGATGAAATTTTCAGGGATAAACTATTTCACTTACATCAGTACATATGTCGTTTAAGTATTGTATAATTATGAAAATTACATTCCTTTGCCTCAGTGATAATAATCTTTCTATCACCACAAATAACTTAACGTTCTGCTTTGATATGTTTCGATCTGTTTGGTGAATAAACAATGCATGCAAACTGACGTGGAACTGGGTAAGCGTTGCTAAATTGGCTGAATTACTGATATGTGATGTCTGTTATATAATTCCGGTTCTAGTGAAGTATTTGTTTCAATTTTAACAGAAAATGTTTGAATAAGTATTAATCTTTCAGTATCATTTGTGATTTGTTTAATCTGATTCATAACCTACTGATGTAATACGGGACTGGCCAGCTGATGGTATCAGGTCTACAACATACTCATTCATTTAGAATTGTATGCGTAAATACTCATTGCAGTCAAAAGTTATCTACATCTCTGGACTACTAGTTCAGTACAAGCAGGGTTTGACACTAAAGGGGGCCCGAGGCCCATAGTTTTCATGTATGTCGGGCCCTTTAAACCTACAAGCTTGAAATTTCAGGGTGAACAAAGGAAGAAACGGTTAAAATATGCAAATTATATATAATCAAATTGATACCAACAATTGTCGGGCCCTTAACAATTGGGAAGGGCCCTTTGATTCTAAAAGTTAAGAGTCCTGTGGCCCCTTTAGTAAAAAAGTTAGTGTCAAACCATGACAAGATCGCCATACGCTATAATAAGCTTTTGAACCTACATGAAAAAAGATGTATGCATTATAGCAGCCTTTATTTCTCAAATTGTTCATGTGTTCTTTATTTAAATGTGCTTCTTTGAAATTGAACTCCTTGTTTATGGATTTTCTTTCTACGAGAAGTCCTAGTATTTCACCAACAGAAGTGTAACAGGGTTTGATATTAACTTTTTTCAGCAACTTGTCCATAGGACAAGTAACTTACACAATTTACTTGTCACCAGTCAAATTGACTTCTCCCCGCACATCATGTAAAAGTGATACAGAAAATAACATAAATCATGAAAGTGACATTACATTCCCTCAGTTGCATTCCACCAATGAAAACAAGATGTTTTTTATTTGTCATTTACAATTAGCTAACCAATGTTTTGACATTTTTTCAGTCACAAGTTTTAAAGATGTAAAATTCATTTCTTGTTATAAAATTTAGTTGTCCGTAGGACAGGTCACCTGGGACAATTAACTTGTCCCCAGTAGAATCTACATGGCACAGGACAAGGGGACAACTGTTAATATCAAACCCTGTGTAATAAATTGGGGTTTTGCCTCCTGCTAACACATCATATTAGGTAGGGACAGCAACTCTCGGGGAGTGAATCCCCTTGGGCAAACGTCTAGCTCTAAAGCAAAGGCCTTGTCTACTGAGAAAATGACCACCCCCAGCTGCACGAGTAAAGCAAATGTTCCCCTTGTTTCAAGTGGTGTTGTTGAATAACTAGACTGGCTGACAATTAATAAAGGGCTTCAGGCATATCCTGGCAATAAGACCAATTTCTGTATAGCCTGATTGCTTCATAACACAGTCATAAGAATATCTTGCTACAGAATTATGATTTGTTGTCAGTTGTTTTCATGTAACTACCGTAATGTGAGATTGATATTGTTATAAATATGTTTACTGATTTTTTTTTTTTATATTTTCAGAATAATGGGTGGTGAAGAGAAGGAGAGGGAAAATAGTGTGATGAAGACAATGGTCATCTTCAGCCTTTCTATGCTCTTCTTTCCAGTATTTCTCTACTTCTTCAGTAAACTAGTTTTCTTTGAAGGTAATTATTTTATGCAGTCTACTAATAACTCTGTGATAAAAATTGATCTGCATTATTTGAGAGTAGGATTTGTTTGTAAGATAAACAAGGATCAAGGTCGTGAGTTCATGTGACGACTTGGATGTGTACATGTAGCCATCAGGAGAACCAGTATCTGCTATTCCGCTATTCCTTGAAGGAAGCTCAATAAAAAAGGACAATATTTAAAACTTTTTGACTGGCAGAGAGAATTCTTTGATTAAATTGGCAGTCTGAATTGAATACTGGTATACATCTCAAATTAGTTTGTTGAAGCTTCCATGACATGTATGAAGGGCTGTGAATAAGATCCAATATGGAAGCCATAATGTTTTAACGCAGACCGTTATGGAAGCCTTAGGGCATAGTTGATATTTTAGCAAGTTAAAAAGTTTATTATATGTACCTATCAATAATATTTATCATGCAGATATGCACTTTTCTGCCTAATAAAGGGGTGACCTAATAAATTTTGCTTCATTAGACACTGACCAATAGAGCAAATCATTGCGGAATCCCTCGGCGTTTATTGTACGTAACGTGATCTGACGTCATGCACGTAACGTTACCTGACGTCATAAAACAAACAAAAAACAACAATATGGCGGCGTCCTCGATAAGCGTAACATTCTGAGAAATAGGTAATAATAGTAATTCATACAGAAAATGTGGATAATCTACATTACATCTCTAAGGTAAATGCCAGATCAGGATCACACTCGAGGCTACGCATTTACCTACTCGAGGTGATACAAACTTCCAGAACAAGTTACTATTGTAATAATCCTATTATATTAATGCAAACAACATGAAAACACAAAGAAAATCTTACCAAGAGACTAAATTTTTATATACAAATTAAAATAATGTGATGCCCAAAGATGGAGAAACTTTCATGATTGTTAAGTCCACAACAGTCCTATGAACAATCTTTAAACATAGATATATCTCAGTCTTTGAATTAAATTTTTTGTCACTAGCCCAATTCTTATATACTCAATACTCAATTTTCCTTTAGCCCAACTACACAAATAAAAAAAAAATCACTAGCCCCAATGACTGTTTACTAGCCCCGTGCTAGTGGGTTAATTCGAAGACTGATATATACTCAAAACTAGGTCACAATGACCTACATTTTATACACCGATACATCTAGCTATAACTACTTTCATAGCAAGTCGCAATGACTGACCTTGACCTACCTTTTACACTTATCGACCCCGGTTGAGGTTTTTCATTGTCTTACCAAATGTAGGTCACTGTGACTGTTGTAGATTTACTTATTACACTCTTGTTCTGGTTAGGGTTTATTGATTCCAGATACAGGTAGCCATGCTGTTTTCAAACCCATCTAGATGATAACTGTATGTGACTATGTGTAACAAACATCAGACTTCGCATTGGTGTCTTAGTGGACCGAAGTTAAATTTAACAAATAATGGTATTTTCTGTTCTAAATGGCTCAATGCATAATGAATGAGACATTCTTAGTATCCTATGCTATGCATCAGGGTTAATAGTAAATTAACTTAATTGAAGCATTTTACATCCAATTTCATTCATTTTACATCCAATTTCATTCATTTTACATCCAATTTCATTCATAATCCTGTTGAATTGTTTAGGCCTGAGCCACACAGGCCAAAAACAAAAATAGTTGTGTTTCCTATTGCATGCTCTAAAAAACTATCTTTTTCTTTTTTTTTTGAGCAAGGTATTGTGAGATTCTATCTCATGAACCCCATACAAGTTGATGATACAACTGAAAGTTTCTCTGTGATGTTGCCAGTTTACCTCGATATAAGACCGCCCCAGTTAAATTACGCATTCCTGATACAAATAATAGGACACTTTAAACCAGAAGACCTTTGTTTAACATGCATTTTACTAATTAGTTTAATAGTTAATTAGCATCGCATTGTTTACCTGAAATTGTTTTTGTTAAACTCTGAATGTATCATATGACATTCCATGCAAATCATATGGCTTACCTAAATATTTTCCACTTTTGCTGTGTAATTTGGTAATAATTTACATATATACCGTACCAACAGTGCCCAGTGGAATTACAGAAAATATAGAATGGTGTTATGTTTCACTTCAATGATGTAACCTATGAGATAAATTATTGTTCAGAACAAATTGAAAAATGTTTGTTTTGCATAAAAAGTTTTAAGGGGAGACTCCTTAAAAATAGGGTTGGTCGGGCCACCGGAAACACAGGTATTTTTTTATTTGGCCTAACCCTTCTAAAGAAAACAAACAATGCCTTCTTCAATGAAATGTACTACTGTCTTACCATTAAAAGTGCAAATCGGGGCATCCCTGTCTCACTTTTGTAATACTTATATTGTAACATCGCTTTTTATTTTCAGCCTTCCTCGGTATGAGTAGTACAAACAGTTATTTCTACGCAGCCTTTGTTGCAATAGGAACTGTACACCTGATTCTCGGAGCATTTGTTTACGTAGCATTTACAGAAGGAACAAATTCACCGCCATCTGGTTACAAAGCTGACTGACGCATGTTTCATGACTATATTGTTAATATTAGGAAATATTCAATATTTGTTCAAATATGTTAACAGAGCATTATATTTTATCATTTAATTGTCATATTTTCATGTAAATAAACCATTTAATTTGTTATAGAGATAGAGTAGTGATAAAGATGTATACATTTATGAAAAAGTTGTTGCATGTCTGATATATTCAATGTGGAAGTGTTCACAGATTGCTCAGACAGGACCATTTGCCAACCTTATTAAGAGATGATGTGATAATATTACCACTCTCAAGTACACCATTTAACTAACACAGGCCTAACATATGCAAAGCAGCTAGTTCAGAAATCAGACAAAAATTCAAGTTTGTAAAATGTAGTAGGGTCCAAGTATACCATTGTATTACAAATTACTAAATCATCAATGCCAAATCCATGAAAACAACATTTTAATACCCTGGTTGTATGAATCGCATGTAGGAATAAATTGTAAATATTAAATGTATGAGAGATCAATAAATGTATACAGAAACTGGGACCTATGCTGGACCACTTTTTAAAACCTCCTTTTTGGGTTTTATTTATTAGCTGTCCAATTGGAAAACATATATAGTGGTAGGCCCCACACTTAATTTCAATTAAAAAACTTTGTGCAATATAGTTTTCCATAATTTATTCAGCAGTTTTGTATGGAATTAAATGTGGGGTGATACTGTATGTTTGTTTGTTTGTATGGAGTTTTACGTCATTTTCAACACATATAAGGTTATATATTGTGGTCGAATTTTTTTTTTATGATATGGGGTGATAATGTGGCAGGTTATTTCTAGACACCATGTCGAACATAGGCCTTATGATATCGTCTTCTAAAGAAAATGTCCCATGTGCAACCTACCAGTCCCCGAGCGGTTGTTGGGGTAGAATACAACCACTGCAATCTCATAAACACAGGGTCACATGCATAGGGACCCCCAGCTACTATAGAATTTGCAGCAACTCTGCATTTTTGCAGGTAAGAAGATTTTAGGCCCATTCTTCATATTTTATCTTGATGTAAATGGAGGATGAGCCTGACACGTTCATTCCTGTTAGTGTTGGTGCGCCTTAAAACCCAATTCAGTTCAACCCACCAATTTCTATATCCATGTGTGTGCATATATATATAGATATGGAGAGAATAAAAAACTAACCACTTGGTAGTGGGATTCAGCCCTACTGCCACTCTACAGCCAGAGTATTTATAACTAGAGAGAGATGGTGGGGAGGGAAAGGGAGCAGTATGAAGATGTGAACCTGTCATACTTTCTGTGCAGTTAAGCTAGTCCCATATAATGTATTTCTATTTAATCAAGATGAATTGGTTATTGTCGCACCAACAGCTAAAGTCATGTGGCGACTTTCCAGCTTCTGTTGGTGGAGGAAGTCCCCAGGTGCCCTTACGGGTAATTTTTGCGCACGGGCGAGCACCTGGGTAAAACCACTGACATTCTAATCAAGGTGCAAGAAGAGTACATGTTTACATGTAGATGGAATATATATCTAACACATTTGAGAATTTATTTAAATGATACATGTAGTCGTGTACATTTCAGTTTTATACCGTGGGAGATAAAATGACGCATGTATATATATTGTATGTTTTAATAACTATTTTTAAGAATGAGACTGATATTTATGCACATTTGAGAACTGTTGATACTAAAAAAAAAAAAAGAGTATGATAATGGACCTTTGGAAACGGCCGAGGACGACACATACGAAATATAGTTTTTGTCTAAATCAGTTTATGTTGAGATAATAGTCTATCATTCATGTTTTGTTTGTTGGTATACCATCATTTATATCTTGTTTGCATGACATGAGCGTCTCCGTGGCCGAATGGTTAACAACGTTGCGTTGGCGGGAGGTGTACAGTACTGGTTCTGCCCAGGAAAAGTGTTCTGCCTCCACCACAAAAAAATATATAACCTTAGGTGCTATAAAGGTGTTAATTTAGGTCAAGGTGACAATCAAGGTCAGTTGACCACTCCGGTATAATCATCATTGGCAAATCTTGCTGTATGACTGGCTCTTGTCAAACTCGTGCACCGACTGTTATGCAGAGAACCATCTAGAACACACATTCCAGTTTTATATGGGAACCAGTTTGTGATACATTGGCATTGATAATGATAAAACAGAATAATTGTTTTCCAATTAACGGCGTAAGATTAGTAAAATTTCATTTCATTTGAGTAAACTCGGTATTGATATCTATTGAGTTTACTATTGCAAAATAAATGTTGCTTACTTATTATATAAGTTAATGATTGTTCCTGGTCCAATGGGATTGCAGAAGTTGTCTGCCGAATGCCAAAATCATGAACTGGTTCATCCCGCAAGTTTATATATTGCCCCTCATTTTTGCTATGATACTGGATACATGTGAATCTGTTACAAGTTTTTATACAAGAACATTATGTCCTTGTGAATTTTGAATAAGGTTGTTTGTACCTGACGGTTGTTTGTACCTGATCATGTATGTCATAGTATAGTTCCAAAATGTATTAAAAATAACTACTACATGGTGAAAATAACTTGTTTGTTCTTTAGTCTACTGTATAATAAAATAACAAATCCAGCATATACTACTTCTGTATTGTCTTTATTTATACAACCTCTTATTCCGTCAACAAAGTAAAGAAACAATACAAATAGGGACAATAACATTTATTCATTAATATTTTAATTCATTAATATTTTACAAGATCGTATATAGATGACTATATCACATATAACATGATTGCACACTGATTATCACAAATTCTCTTAAAGCTATATACAGTGACGGACATAGGCCAACCATAAAACATAGTTGGTTTGCCGTTTCCTTAACTTCCTACAAAAAAAGGGCAAACTCAAAACTTTATAGCAAATTTATAGCAATTCCTATATTATTTTTCTTTAATTTTCCTAAAGTTTTAACTGTTAAGAATGCATTTAATTATACATGTGGCCCATCAACGCATTATTTTGAGCCACCCCTGAGAGAGGGGTGGGATATACTGGAATCCTACCTTACTAAATTTCTAATATTCTACAACATGCTTGGAGGACCGTCTCAGATACACCGCTAAGGGAAGTGTTTTGCCTAAAGACACAACGAAGTAACCCAGTGGCACCAGTAAAATCCACTATCTTGTATCTACCTTGACGACTTCGTAAAATCCTGGGTTTGGAAACGGCAAAAAAATTATCTTTTATGGATGCCCTTCTAATGTACATCATACAATGACAAAAACAAATTACTAAATAATTAATTACCTTCATTTAATGCATATAATTACGATTCACAATACTGAGACTAGTAAATTAGCACAACTGAATAAATCACAGGAAGTGCAATGGCAAATTGGCACCATACAATGTCATTAGGCGGCCCGGTATATTTTTTTTTGATTTACCGATTGATTCAGCAAAACATTATGGTAGGAGGTGATGGAAAAAGGAAAATAATTTCCAGCCACATTAAATCTTGTGTTCTAATAGTTCAAGTAATAACAAGAGGTCAATGACCTTGAAGCTCTACTGATTGATTTTGATTTCAGGAAGTAGTCGCTACAGACTTGTTTTTTGAAAAATTATTTTTAGCCGTGGCGGCCATCTTGAATTTCCGGCCGACCTGAAATTTTGCTAGGATCAATTAGACATCAAGAGCAACATTCCTGTGAAGTTTCATGAAAATCCGTCGAGTAGTTTCACAGGAATAGTCGCTACAAGTTTTCATTATATAACTCTATGTAAACAAAGATGGCCGCTGACAGCCATGTTTAACGTCGAATCAAAATAATGTTTGACTCTGATAACCAATGTCATGCTGATCATTTTACAAAAAGTCCCATATCAATATCACTTATAGTTTTCAAGACGTAGTCGCTACAAACTTCTTTTTTAAAAAATCTAATTTTACCTGTGGCGGCCATCTTGAATTTCTGGCCGATCTGAAATTTTGCTAGGATCAATTAAACATTAAGAGCAACATTCCTGTAAAGTTTCATGAAAATCTGCCAAGTAGTTTCAAAGGATTAGTCGCTACAAGTTTTTACTATATAACTCTATGTAAACAAAGATGGCCGCTGGCAGCCATGTTTAACGTTGAATCAAAACAATTTTTGACAAGGACCAAAATCATGTCATGCTGATCATTTTACAAAAAGTCCAATATCAATATCACTTATAGTTTTCAAGTAGTAGTCGCTACACACTTGTATTTTGAAAATCTATTTTTAGCCATGGCAGCCATCTTGAATTTCCGGGCGACCTGAAATTTTGCTAGGATCAATTAGACATCAAGAGCAACATTCCTGTGAAGTTTCATGAAAATCTGTCAAGTAGTTTCAGAGGAGTAGTCGCTACAAGCTTTCATCATATAACTCTATGTAAACAAAGATGGCCACTGGCAGCCATGTTTAACGTCGAATCAAAATAATGTTTGACTCTGATAACCATCATGTTATGCTGATCATTTTACAAAAAGTCACATATCAATATCACTTATAGTTTTCAAGACGTAGTCGCTACAAACTTCTTTTTTAAAAAATCTAATTTTACCTGTGGCGGCCATCTTGAATTTCTGGCCGATCTGAAATTTTGCTAGGATCAATTAGACATTAAGAGCAACATTCCTGTAAAGTTTCATGAAAATCTGTCAAGTAGTTTCAAAGGAGTAGTCGCTACAAGTTTTTACTATATAACTGTATGTAAACAAAGATGGCCGCTGGCAGCCATGTTTAACATTGAATCAAAACGATTTTTCACAAGGACCAACATCATGTCATGCTGATCATTTTAGAAAAAGTCCCATATCAATATCACTTTTAGTTTTCAAGAAGTAGTCGCTACAAACTTGTATTTTGAAAATTTATTTTTAGCCGTGGCGGCCATCTTGAATTTCCGGCCGACCTGAAATTTTGCTAGGATCAATAAGACATCAAGAGCAACATTCCTGTGAAGTTTCATGAAATTCCGTCAAGTAGTTTCAGAGGAGTAGTCGCTACAAGTTTTCATTATATAACTCTATGTAAACAAAGATTGCCGCTGGCAGCCATGTTTAACGTCGAATCAAAACGATTTTCGACAAGGACCAACATCATGTCATGCTGATCATTTTAGAAAAAGTCCCATATCAATATCACTTATAGTTTTCATGAAAAAGTCGCTACAAACTTGTTTTTTAAAAACCTATTTTTAGATCTGGCGGCCATCTTGGATTTCACATCAACATGAATTTTTGCTAGGATCAACTAGACTTCATGGGCAACATTTCTGTAAAGTTTCATGAAAATCCATTCAGTAGTTTCAGAGGAGAAGTCGCTACAAAAAAAAGACGGACGACGGACGCCGCACCACGGCATAAGCTCTGCTGATCTCTGATCAGTAGAGCTAAAAATTGGGAAATTTTCATCTCTGGTTGGGTATAACATTAACATGACGCCAGTACTTAGATATCTCCGCCCTATTGTTGATGTCAGAGTATATGACAATAGGTTATATTATACAGTTGCACATGCTTTATCATACTGTTGCGCGTGCTGTTGTTTGTCGGAGGTATAGTTTTGGTTTGATTGGTTAAAATGGATAAATGGTTGACAACTGGCGACATGTTAGTCCGGCAATAACATCTTAAAAATCTCCCTTGACCAGTTACTCGCCACCAACACACATGCAATGTCCAGCAATAACTGTATGTATGGGGTTTAACGTTATTTTACACAATATTTCAGTCATCACGAAGGTGTCTACTTTAATATAGCAATAAGCTCAATGCACCACAGTATAGAGCTGCCACACTGGAATACAACATCACAGACACGACATCACCCAGTCACATTATACTGACCAGTCCTAGAACTACCTTTATAAGTTTAACGTCAAGCAAGGGACCTACTAGTATGATTTTTGTGTCGCTTGTATAGCATGGCAGACACTTAGGGATCACTTTGTCAACCGTCATACCTTGAAAAGCATTTGTTCGACTTATGTTCATGAAACTTCACATCTTCATCTTACCTCAAGGACTGTCATTAAACATGTCCAATAATTCAAACTTCAATTTTGGCAGAGTTATGCCCCTTTTCATAAAACTTTTAATCAGCAACACTTTTAATCAGCAACCTAACCAAGCTCTAACTTAGATTGTACTTGATGAAAGCGCACAGCAGGCGACACAAGTGTTCCGTGGAACAACTTTCTGGTTATGAAGTCTTTGATATGACCCCGGCTATTGATTAAACAACAGACCTCTGGCATGTGTCCAGCAATAACTAATTAAAAATCTCCCTTAACCATAATGCCACCTCACATCATAAAGTCTGTCGTAATTCCTACAATTTTGTAATGTAGAATTGTCTCAAATATAAAAAGGAACCTTTAAAAACAGCATGGAGAGATTTTTATGTGCCGCTACGAAAGTGGAATGGACAAAGAGTGTTACCCTTGTCCGTATGAAAGTATGAAACGATTTTTACATTTTTTTCAACCAGTGCCAGTTATTTGACTGACAGCGCTTAGGCGGGGCATTCATGTTTCGTGGACACATTTGATAGTTACGATGTGAAAATTTATATGTACAAAGACGTACCATTATGTTACTTATAAGCTCTTGCACGTGTTGTCTTGATATACGTATATATTTCATAAACATTTCACAATGTTGGTTTAGTGACGTACAACCTGAAAATGGTTCTGTTACACATTTGTCAGTAAGCAAATTATACAGTTTAATGACTAAGTTAACTACCTTGTACCAAAGCAAACATTAAAGGTAACAATATTTCCAATAAAAATTGTGTGTTTATACAAGTTTCTTTAATATGATGTATAGAAAAACTAAAAGAAGGAACTACAAGCTTTTGTTTTGTGAAAATGTATAAAATTATTAAATATATTTGTTCCTCAACACATTATCTTTGGTTATTTTGAGCTGCCCCAAACAGGATCAGAATACAGGAATCTGGGAGCTGAGACCCCTTTCAACTGAACACATTCTTATGGCTCTGTAACATGCCTAAAAGATAAGCTGCCCCAAACAGAGGATCAGAATACAGGAATCTGGAGCTGATACCATTTTCTATTGAACACATTCTTATGGCTCTGTAACATGCTTAGAAGATAAGACTACGTACGCTATACGGGACTGCCGTTTACGTCACGTTTTGACAGATGAGACTTAGGAATAGTCTTGTGACTCTCGTCTTAAAGTCGCTATTCCGCCAACAACAGGCAATTTTACAAAATATGTACACCGTTTCTAAGCTTACCAACGATGATAAATGTTGCAAATCCAAACTCTATAACTACAATACAATTGCCTTAACAGGCCAGGCAAAACATCACCTGCAGAAGTATAGAATTATGAATCGAATTGAATTGGGGTTTTAAGGCGAACCAACACATGAAAACGTTATATGGCGCCTAACAGGCATGAACATGCCAGGCTCATCTTCCATGTACATCAAGATAAAATATGCAAAATGGGCCTAGAACCTTCTCACCCTGAACAGCAGAGTTGCTGCAAATTCTATCGTAGAAACTCCCATTTACGCTGGAGCCACGTTATTGATTTTCTGCCACTGCTCTTTTGATGCAAGCGAGATAGCACCTGAAACAATGCAGGGATCATGATGAAGACCTTTAATGAACATAAACAAAAAATGATAAAATGAACATGAATTTGGGGGGATTCTACCCCTCTGCCTACCCCTCCAAAGAGATCTGCAGTGGCCCTATTCTTTGCCCCCGTATTTTCAATTACGGGTATTTTAAGTGCCCATGAATAAATCTAGACTTTAATTGGCACATTTGCATTATTTTATGATCATGGATAGAATTTTGAAGAAAGTTTTTGTAGTGAAATTTGGCAGTTAAATTGAAGAAACCCAGAAGCGCCAGTAAAGCTCAAACCAAAGATTAGTTATCTACAGTGCTATCTATTTAACCATAATGGCTCCAGGGGTCGAATTTCACTCTTACGGACTCGCAAAATGTGAGTTGATTTTTCAGATTGCTACTGACAATTTCGAGCACTTCTTTTTTCTGCGAGTAGAAATAAATAACACACACTTGATTGGATATCACCCACGACAGACTGACAGAACCAACAAATGGTCCGACGACATAATATGTAGTCAAACCTCTCTCCAATTCCACGATTATTTGAGTAACTTCATTGTCAAACGAAAATAAGTAAATGCAGTCTGTATCAGATTGACGCTTATCCAGTAATTAAGACTAGTGCAAGCGTCTATACGGTCAGATAACTCGGGACTTTACACAATCAATTATCATGGCAGATTCGTCTGCTCGCAAAATCACTTCGTTTTTCAAAAGACAAAATGACGAGATGGAGTCGATCGAACGCGGAGAAAAGTAAGGTTCACAATTCATAGTTTCATCAACACAATAATCAATAATAAATTATAACAAACAAATGAAACAGTGCAGTAAACAGTACTGTAGTATATAGTCAGTTATCACATAATAAACGACATACTGGTACATATACTAAAACACCATTTTGAAACAGAATTTATATCCCGTTATTACTTAATAAAAATTCTAGTGAGAAGCGATTTTAGCTAGTAGATTTTTTAGTCACTGGATATTTTTAGCTAGTGGCTAAATTTGTGAAATTCGACCCCTGGGCTCTGACAAAAATGTATAAAATAGATAGCTAAATGTGGATTTATTGTATTGAAGATGCCATACAGTTACACTCGACACCCATTCAATAGCACCTTTATCAGCAAAATGGGCATTTATAAAACGCTAAAAGATTATAAGAATCTATAATGAGCATCCATGTGAGATAGGGAAATCCTTAACTTAGATTAAAGCGAGTCAGAATTATAACCAGGGACAAGCTCTCCCTTGACGTGCTTAGTACAGGCATAAAACAATAAGTAACGTCAACTGTTTTGATCAACGCTAGAATAAGGCGACTTCAATGATTATATGGTAGTTATCTCACATGAGGGAAAAACCTATCTCACATGACTAGAAATGGGAGAAAAAAAAGTTCCCTGATATTTTTAGTTGTAAAAGTTTTGTTGCAGATCTCCAGATATCAATCTATTTTGCATCCCATCAAAAACTTACTGCTGACAGTCTGCCAATAACCTTGGACCTAAGGACCATGTATTTGTGTATGCCATAACATGCTAAAGCAAACTATTCATTTAGCTGGAATGTCATCTTCTGAGATCTACAAATACTAGCTTCTATAAATTTAAAAGTAATTTTTATAGATTACAAATTAGGTATATTTCCAGAATCCCAGACTTTGTCTCCAGCTATGTATGTAGCCATGAGATTAAGCGAGTCATCCAAAATGATAAAGTCTGCATCTGTCCCATATTCCAAGGTTCCCTTCTTGTCTGTTATCCCCAACATCTGCGCTGGGTGAAGGGAGGCTGATTCCAGAGCTTGCACCTGCCCACAGTCTGAAGTAGAGGAGATGCAGTGTAATAATCTAGAAACAAGCTTGCAAAGTCATTCGAAAAATTACAAAATACTAGTAGCTTTTTGAAGAAACAAAATGTTAAGAATTGGTAACTAAGAATCACCATAAATACAAGATACAGCTTGACTATTCCAAAAGGTTTATTAACAATATTTTTTAAACCTGATATGGAGAGAACGAGAGAATGCAAAATGAAAAACATATCACTTACACTGCTCTGACACATACAAAATAGACAGAGTGATTTAAGTAAAGATTATCAAATAATCCAACAGAGAATTATAACAACTTGACTTAGAAGCAACAAAAAAATTAAAAGCAAAAAACTATTTAACAATATATGAATGCAGAAGGTCAAGATCAGCCAACGAACCTCTCATTGAGATGTACCACCCATGAAACCAATGTGACCTAAATTCAGCTGTCTAATGAAAACGGGTAAGCACATGCTGGGACGCGTGATTTTAAAACATTTTCACTCACAAAATTCTATAAATTACAATATGTCTCAATACAATGAAAGGTGTTGTGCATTAAGTTCTAACACACATACTTTACTGAAGCTATAAGCTTAAAAAAAAAGGAAATAATATTTTACATACCTGCATTTTTCTGTAAATTCCGAACACAGTAGTCCATGGTTGCTATGCTGTAAAACAAAATCAGTCGAGATTTAAAAAACTACAAAAAAAACAAAGTGAAGCACTAACAGTGGTCTGAATGCGATTGCGATTTCAATATTTTAAGTAAAAAAAGGGGATAATTCAAGTAAAATATACGAGAGAGTTACAGTTCTTGTCATATAACACTGTGTAATGAGAATGAATGTGTGTGCCAAGTTAAAATGCTTTCTGACAATTCTTTTTTGAGAAATGAGGAAAAACCAAAACTAACCAAAAAGTAAAATATCAAAACGCATAGATGGTCAGACAGACGGAAATTGTCTAACTGAAATCTTCATGATATCTACTACACATTACAACTATGTGTGTAGTCAGTTGATATCCTCTACATGTTGCAAATATGTGTGTAGTCAAGTTAGTCAACTGATATTATCTACACGTTACAGCTACATTTGTAGTCAACTGATATCTTCTACACATTACAAATATGTGTGTAGTCAACTGATATCCTCTACACATTACAACTACATGTGTAGTCAACGTATATCCTCTACACATTTACAACTACATGTGTAGTCAACTGATATCCTCTACACATTACAGCTACATGTGTAGTCAACTGATATCCTCTACACATTACAGCTACAGGTGTAGTCAACTGATATCCTCTACACATTACAACTACATGTGTAGTCAACTTATATCCTCTACACATTACAACTACATGTGTAGTCAACTTATATCCTCTACACATTACAGCTACATGTGTAGTCAACTGATATCATCTACATATTACAACTACATGTGTAAACTGGTATCATCTATATATTACAACTACATGTGTAGTCAACTGATATCCTCTACACATTACAACTACATGTGTAGTCAACTGATATCCTCTACACATTACAACTACATGTGTAGTCAACTGACATCCTCTACACATTACAACTACATGTGTAGTCAACTGATATCCTCTACACATTACAACTACATGTGTAGTCAACTGATATCCTCTACACATTACAACTACATGTGTAGTCAACTGATATCCTCTACACATTACAACTACATGTGTAGTCAACTTATATCCTCTACACATTACAGCTACATGTTTAGTCAACTGACATCATCTACACATTACAACTACATGTGTAGTCAACTGATATCATCTACACATTTACAACTACATGTGTAGTCAACTGATATCCTCTATACATTACAACTATGTGTGCAGTCAACTGACATCCTCTACATATTACAACTACATGTGTAGTCAACTGATATCATCTACACATTACAACTACATGTGTAGTCAACTGATATCCTCTACACGTTACAACTACATGTGTAGTCAACTGATATCCTCTACACATTACAACTACATGTGTAGTCAACTGATATCATCTACACATTACAACTATATGTTTAGTTAACTGATATCTTCTACACATTACAACTATGTGTGCAGTCAACTGATATCCTCTACATATTACAAATACATGTGTAGTCAACTGATATCATCTACACATTACAACTACATGTTTAGTCAACTGATATCTTCTACACATTACAACTATGTGTGCAGTCAACTGATATCCTCTACATATTACAACTACATGTGTAGTCAACTGATATCATCTACAAATTACAACTACATGTGTAGTCAACTGATATCCTCTACAAGTTACAACTACATGTGTAGTCAACTGATATCTTGTAGACATTACAGCTACATGTGTAGTCAACCAACAGCTTCTACACATTACAACTATGTATGTAGTCAACTGATATCCTCTACACGTTACAACTATGTGTGTAGTGAAGTTAGTCAACTGATAACATCTACATATTACAGCTACATGTGTAGTCAATTAATATCCTCTACACATTACAACTATGTATGTAGTCAACCGATATCCTCTACACATTATAACTATATGTGTAGTCAACTGATATCCTCTACACATTACAACTACATGTGTTGTCAATTTCTTATGGATGGCCGGAGGTATACAGATCTGGTTCTACCCAGGAAAAAGTGGCTGGTTTGCCTCCACCACGAAAAAAACTGACAGTCAGATATAGCCTATTATGAAAATGACGTGAAACTTCATTCAACCAACCAACCAACTCGAATTGTTAGAATTAGAGGAAATTGTGTGAACTGAGTGCCATACCTTCCACACAAAATGTCTGTGCCCGCTATTACGGCTCGTTTGCCGTCTATCTCTATTTTCTGGTTCCCTAAATAGTGTTGTCCTTTTGGCAAGCCCATGGCTGAAATAGCGTCTGTGACTAGCACAAGACCTGTTGAAATAAAACATTAAATTAGAGCTGTATTTTGAGTAGGAAATTATAATCTCAAATACTGACCTTATTCTACATTTGATACAATCACTTCATGTGAAGTTGGTGTTATTGAACAATAAATTTAAATCCTGAATATACATGTAGCTGAACATATATTAGTAGTGTTGGGAATTGGTTGAAAATACATGATTGATCATCAGATGAAAATTCATGATCGATCATCAGAATTTTCAATCAACCGATGATTGATCATTCATCGATTCAACATGGCTTCCATATAAGACATCAGTGTAAGCCATTTTCAGGCTATAATGAAGTCATTTCAAGTGTTCTGGTCATTAAGCAATTGAATGAAACTGACCAGACATGTATTTTAAGTATAAACTAGAAATTGTTAAAAAAATCAAAAAAAAATCTAAATTAAAAAAAAATAAAAAATAAATAGGGGTCATCTACTGGTCATGACCAACCATCCTTCCAAGTTTGAGGACCCTAGGTCCAACTATTCTCTAGTTATTGATCGGACATAGTTTCACCGCAACCTTGACCTTTGACCTAGTGACCCCAAAATCAATAGGGTCATCTACTGGTCATGACCAACCATCCTTCCAAGTTTGAGGACCCTAGGTCCAACCATTCTCTAGTTATTGATTGGACATCGTTTCACCGCAACCTTGACCTTTGACCCCAAAATCAATAGGGTCATCTACTTGTCATGACCAACAATCCTTCCAAGTTTGAGGACCCTAGGTCCAACCGTTCTCTAGTTATTGATCGGACATCGTATTAATAGTCGGTCACCATGACCTTGACCTTTGACCTAGTGACCCCTCTACTTGTCATGACTAACCGTCGTTCCAAGTTTGAGGACCCTAGGTCCAACCGTTCTCTAGATATTGATCGGACATCGTTTTGATAGTCAAGGTCACCGCGACCTTGACCTTTGACCTAGTGACCCCAAAATCAATAGGGGTCATCTACTTGTCATGACCAACCATCCTTCCAAGTTTGAGGACCGTAGGTCCAACCATTCTCTAGTTATTGATCGGACATCGTTTGTGACACAGACAGACCTACAGCCTTGACCTTTGACCTAGTGATCCCAAAATCAATAGGGATCATCTACTTGTCATGACCAACCATCCTTCCAAGTTTGAGGACCGTAGGTCCAACCTTTCTCTAGTTATTGATCGGACATCGTTTGTGACACAGACAGACCTACGGCCTTGACCTTTGACCTAGTGACCCCAAAATCAATAGGGGTCATCTACTTGTCATGACCAACCATCCTTCCAAGTTTGAGGACCCTAGGTCCAACCATTCTCTAGTTATTGATCGGACATCGTTTTGATAGTCAATGTCACCGCAACCTTGACCTTTGACCTAGTGACCCCAAAATCAATAGGGGTCATCTACTTGTCATGACCAACCATCCTTCCAAGTTTGAGGACCCTAGGTCCAACCATTCTCTAGTTATTGATCGGACATCGTTTTGATAGTCAATGTCACCGCAACATTAACCTTTGACCTTGTTACCCCAAAATCAATAGAGGTCATCTACTTGTCATGACCAACCATCCTTCCAAGTTTGAGGACCCTAGGTCCAACCATTCTCTAGTTATTGATCGGACATCATTTTGATAGTCAATGTCACCGCAACATTGACCTTTGACCTAGTGACCCCAAAATCAAAAGGGGTCATCTACTTGTCATGACTAACCATCCTTCCAAGTTTGAGGACCCTAGGTCCAACCATTCTCTAGTTATTGATCGGACATCGTTTGAGACACAGACCTACAGACACGCAGACAGACAGACAGAAAGCACAAAAACAATATGGCTCCCCTACCACACTTTGTGTGGGGGAGCCATAATTATGATACCACTTTAGAGATATGATTACTTGTTGCAAAATTAAAAATGATTTCATTCTCATACATGTTAGTACAAGTGAATAATATAAGTTATAATCTTGCAACAACCGAGTAAACTCGATCATGAAAAATTGTAATTGATTAATTGGAAAAAATGTTTAACTGATCGATGCTCGATTAAATCGGATTAATCGGAACAGCACTATATATATATGTGTTTATACAGATAATTCCAATGGGTCATAAGACCCGTGAGGATACAACAAATACATATAAACTTGACTATATATATTTTGTCTAGAGATATTATCGCATTTCCTCTTATAAGAGCGTCTCCCCTATATAAATCGCACACCACCTCTGATCATAACTTCCGAAGAATGATTATTCCAAAGTCCGACATAACTAATCTCTGACCCATAAACTTCTGGTAAGATAAATATTTGACCAGTTGTTGGGATTTATTAGAATTAGCTAAATCGAAATACTATGTATGGATTTTATGAAAATTGAGTATGATTTATCAAACCTTTTGGATGGACCCTGTGAGCTATGCGAAGGGCAGCAGGATTGGTATGTATGCCGTCTGCAATCAGACCATAGTACAGTGTACGCTCCCTCGGTAAAAAATTACTCGCCAATACACCAACCAAGTGGGGGTCACGATGATGAAACTACAATAAACGCTAATTCAACCAACCAATCACAAATAGTACATCAAAGGGAATATAGCGACACAGCCAAATAATCTTTATTGTTGAAGATTCTGAAAAACTAGGAACAGGGTGAAAAAATTATCAAAATCGAATGATAACAAAGATGATATGATCGTTTGAAGGTTCTGTTCAAACGGATATGGAAGCCGCCCTTTTTAGAGCTATGACATCACATTTCTTAATGACCATATATGGAATATTGATAAATATGAATATTTACTCATTTATAGAGGAAAAAATTAAAGTAACTGTATGAAGAATATGTATAACTAATGGCAATAATGCTTTGTATGACCACTTAAGGAGTTTGCATTCATTTGCAGTGATTTGCTTTGCTTTATATTGATCAATATTCCATATATGGTCATATGGAACTATGATGTCATAGTTTTCAAAATGGCGGCTCCCATATCCATTTTAGAACAACTTTCAAATGGTCATATCTTTTTTGTTTATCATCCGATTTTGATAATTTTTCCACCTTTTTACATGTTTTTCAAAACTCTCAATAACAGAGCTTGTCTGGCTGTGTTGCTACATTCCCTTTAAATAGATGGCCACGGGCAGCATTGGAAAAGTAAGCAAAACATAAAAGCAAAGAAAATGTCACGCCAGCATCTAGTTAATGAAAGACAATGCTGCAGGTTGATCAATATTCCCCATTTCAAGCTGCATTTTAATGAAACTGGAAAAGGACCCATAATTTGTAGAAAGTAGGTGACAAGCAATAGCAAAAATGGTTAACCATATCACGTTGATATTATAACATACAGATGGGGTTCGGTCAATACTCCATCACTAGAAGATGAGACTCGGAACTTGACCTATATTTCACAGAAATCCAATCACGGCAATAACAAGTCAATAACAGGAACATATTGGTGCAGTTTGGTTAATATCTTGCGCTTAAAATTTAAAACAAACATAACGTGTACCTTGACAGAATATGACGCCTAAACTGGACGTTACCTATATTTCATAAAAGTAAGTCATGGCGATTAAATGTTTTGTTTACCATGTCATATTGATACAGTTTGGTAAATATCCCAGGTTTAAGAGCCAAGATAAACAGAACATGTACCTTAACTTGGACATAATTCGGACACTCGCACAGACGGATGCACTAACACCAAATGTAAAAGTATTCTAAGTCCACATGCGAGTTCAAAATAACTAACGAGTATTTCTCAATATATGTATGTATTGCATACCAAAATCTTGTATTACTTAAATGTGAAACTGTGTCATTTAAATGTGTTAAACAAAAGACGAATGACTCAACTTTCTTTCAATGTCAGACTGAACTATCTTTCAATGTCGGTCATGCTTGTAAAACAACTAGGCTAGTTCACTAACCTGCCAGTAGGAACAACAGAGCTGAAACAGACAATGTTTCAACCGCGCACGATTATTGCCGTTAAACAAAATATCATTTTATTACATTTGTTTTGCATTAGATTGTTCTATAACAGGTTTGAACTATCAGACCAGACTGAGATAAATGACCCGTAAAATGTCCAAAGAAATCTTACAGACAACATGGCATTGAAGAGATGTGTGACCATGTTGGCGCCGTAATTTATGGCAGCTTCACCAGTCACTAGATCAGCTACACTGTGACCTGTAAACAGGAAAATAATATTACAGAATTTGCAAATTACATGTGTATACGACAGCACAGCAAGTTTTTCTGCATACTAGCATAACACACAGCTACACTGAGGTAGGGGTTAATAAGAAGAAGATGAAGATCGGAAATTAAATTACGAGGTATAACAGTTTTTATCAGAACCGAGGTACCGATGAGCACCCAAACATATCTAAGACACAATATAAATGGCTTTAACCAGCCCAGCCAAACTCCAAAACCGCAGCATCGAATTAAGAGATACCAACTCATACTCCATTTCACTTATATTCAATCACGGGTATTTTAAGAATCTGTAAAAAAAAACAAGAGGCCCAAGAGGGCCTGTGGATGCTCTACTGGCTAATATGGCTCTTATAACATCAATGAAATGAGTGACTATCGTCTTAAAGAGGCAAAATATAGCATTTTTATTTAAATAAAGAGCCATAACTCCGCTGTTACTGGTCCGATCTGGCTGGTTTTTAAACTTGGCCAGTAGAGATAATAAAAAAATAAAATAAAAAATAATAAAAACAAATAATAACAAAAAAAAAAGAGAAAAATCGGGTAAAGTTTAGTAAAGATCAGATGAAAAAAAAAGAGGCCAAGAGGGCCTGTGGACGCTCTACTGGCTAATATGGCTCTTTTATTACATCAATGAAGTGATTGACTATCATCTTAAAGAGGCAAAACATAGCATTTTTAACTAAATCAAGAGCCATAACTCTGCTGTTACAGGTCTGATCTGGCTGGTTTTCGAATTTGGGCGAGCTTTTATTGCTATTAACAACCTATTAAAGTTTGGTAAAGATTGGATAAAAATTGAAGGCCCTAACTTCTTAATGAGAAAAAGTTAACGGACGTCGGACGACGGACAACGGACAACTTGTCATCCCATAAGCTTTGCTGGTTTTCGACCAGTAGAGCTAATGAAGGCGATATTGCCTTAACAAGGCAAAATATAGCATTTTTAATGAAATCAAGGGCCATAACTCCGCTGTTAGTAGTCCGATCTGGCTGGTTTTCGAACTTGTTCGAGCTTTTATTGACATTAACAATCTGGTAAAGTTTGGTAAAGATCGGATGAAAAATGAAGGCCCTATCGTCTTAACGAGGCAAAATATAGCATTTTTAACTTAATCAAGGGCCATTACTCTGCTGTTACTGGTTCGATCTGGCTGGTTTTCGATCATGTCTGAGCTTTCATTGACACTAACAATCTGATAAAGTTTGGTAAAGATCGGATGAAAAATGTAGCCCTATCGTCTTAACGAGGCAAAATATAGCATTTTTAACTAAATCAAGGGCCATAACTCTGCTGTAACTGGTCTGATCTGGTTGGTTTTCAAACTGATCTGAGCTTTTATTGACATTAACAATCTGGTTAAGTTTGGTAAAGATCGGATGAAAAATGAAGGCCCTATCGTCTTAAAGAGGCACAATATAGCATTTTTAACTAATCAAGGGCCATAACTCCACTGTTACTAGTCTGATCTGGCTGGTTTTCGAACATGTCCGAGCTATCATTGACATTAACAATTTAGTAAAGTTTGGTAAAGATCAGATGAAAAATGAAGGCCCTAACGTCTTAACGAGGCAAAATATAGCATTTTTAACAAAATCAAGGGCCATAACTACGCTGTTACTGGTCCGATTTGGCTGGTTTTCGAACTTGTCCGAACTTTCATTGACATTAACAATCTTTGTACGAACTTCCATTGACATTAACAATCTGGTAAAGTTTGATAAAGATCAGATGAAAAATGAAGGCTCTATCGTCTTAACGAGACAAAAGTTAACGACGGACGGACGACGGACAACTCGGCATCCCATAAGCTCTGCTGGCCTTCAGCCAGTACAGCTAAAAAACTACACTTTTAATCGGCAAATATACATTATTATATGACCTGAACACTTGGATAGAGTTTTGATAAACTTTTTTTAACAGGTTAGTTTCTTTAACCCATAACCCTCTAAGCACGACTACAATAGCCTTTGCTTCCATTGTAAACCAAGATCAGCCTGCGGGTAACTCTTTGTCACTTAAATGGAATGGTCTTAATTCAAAGAAAGAACAGTGAATTATGCAAATGTAGCAGATTAAGGGTTAATTGAAATGAACATTACTATTTATCATGAACCTTACCTAAGGATACCTTCACACCTCGCCGGCAAAGTTCTTCTATCACTTCTGTTGACCTTTCCAATTCTGGAGCAATGGTTACCACGGCAACATTGTCAAGGTTACTGTAAGTGTCAAGGACATCTGGAAATCCATTCTGGAACTTTCTTATGAACTTTAAATTGTGTGCTCCCTTTTTCTCCTCACTGATAAAGGGTCCCTCTAAATGAAGACCTTAAACAAATACAAACAGTTAATCAAACCACTGATTTTGTTTATACAATACTAATCTTTAAATTTATTTATAATAAAGTTTGCAATTTCGAGATGGATTTTCAGAAAATAAGTTAAAAGATTAATGATTAGTTCAAATATTTGTTTACACTTCAACGTTTTTCAGACATTGATGAATGATGACCTTTCAACTGTAGCTCTAACACCTTTGCATTTATATAACACACACCGCAATCCATTAGGTCTGTTTTTCACAATTTGATGATAAACAAATCAAATGCTCTATTTTTGTTCTTCCTTATGCCCCTATATAAGAAAAGCAAAAAGTTACCGTTCTTAGGCTAGACAAACTATGCTAGGGCCATTCTTAAAAAAAGATGTGTTTGCTGTTTCCCGACCCAGTATTTCATATATGGGTAGGTAGGTGTTTTTTTTTTGCCAGGGACAGTAAACACCTTATAATAAATTAAAGACAAGAAATGTCACTGTAAGTGACAAATGCCCCCGAAGTGGTTTTAACCTTTGACCTCTAAGTTTGACCTTGACCTTGGAGCCACGGACCTGGATTTTGCACGCTACACATTGTCTTGTTGTGAACACTTGTGAAAAGTTATTTGAAAATCCGTCCAGGAATGTCAGTTATTAAACGGACATGAAAGCACTTCTTTTTGATCTTTGACCTATAAGTGTGATCTTGACCTTGGATCCATGGACCTGGAATTTGCGCGCAATACATCGTCTTGTTGTGGTGAGCACTTGTGCCAAGTTATTTGAAAATCCGTCCAGGAATATCAGTTACTGACCGGACATGATTGGGTCCGATGCTTCTTTTTGACCTTTGACATCTAAATGTGACCTTGACCTTGGAGCCACGGACCTTGATTTTGCGCGCGACATGTCATCTTGTTGTGGTGAGCACTTGTGCCAAGTTATTTGAAAATCCGTCCAGGTATGTCAGAGTTATTGACCGGACACAATTGGGTTGGACGAACGGATGCTTCTTTTTGACCTTTGACCTCTGTGACCTTGACCTTGGAGACACGGACCTGGATTTTGCGTGCGACACGTCATCTTGTTGTGGTGAGCACTTGTGCCAAGTTATTTGAAAATCCGTCCAAGAATGTCAGAGTTATTGACCGGATACAAACGGACTGACAGCCGGACGGTGTGACTACTATATGCCACCCTTTGGGGGCATAAAAAATATACTGAGGATAGCAACAACAAAAAAATAATGTTAAAGAATTTCTATAAAATGTTTTGGGTAGTGCACTTTTTCGCGGGTATGTAGGGAAACAGCAAACCAATAATTTTTTATGGTCGGCCAAGTTTTGAGAAAACATGAACAGCTACTTTAAATTGCATAATAATGTTTTCTCTTAAAGTATTAGTTGACAACGCCCAGCATGTTGAGCCCATGGATGTACCAGAACCCAGACAGGACCTATAGACACTGGATCACACCTTTGTTATAGTTGGAACACTATATCAAGACTGATGAAGGAAACACTGCAGTTTTGTTTTCATCCGTCAGATGAAGACATATACATCACACCCTTTGTTATAGTTGGAACACTATGTCAGACTGATGAAGGAAACACACTACAGTTTTGTTTTCATCCGTCAGATGAAGACATATACTTGGCCGTCCAGTGTATGAGTCGATCCTCTCAGCATGTGAAGAAACTTTATACACTGAGCTACCTAGGCAAGAAGACAGAAACTATACTCAGTTGCAAAAGAAAATGGACACTGAGTTTTGTTTAGATTTAATTGTATAGTTTTTTTAGAATTAAATTGACAAATTCTAAATTGAATATGCCATGTTTGGTACCAAAGTTTTTATCATTCAACTGCCAATATCATGTTGTCATTTGTTTTTCAATAGGTCGAATCATTAAGGGACTGTCGCTTGATTAAAAGGATAGGGTGTAAAGTAAAATTTTCAAAGTGTCCAGTTTCTTTTGCAACTGAGTATATAAACCAAAACGCCTGGAGAAGCATACCTTGTTCACATAAAAGGTCACCTCACAAAGTTCAGTAATCCTGCTCTTCGGAAATGAGGGTGTGAAGGTATCAAACTAGGGTTTGATACTTAAGGAAGACATAGAGACAGGTAGCTGCTGTAAGGGAATGCCAGTCCCCTTCCCGGTACCTACCTATAACCCCTGCCCCAGCCATACTCCCCTCACACTTGTTTACCTGAGGTACTATCTGAAAGTAATTCAAAACACATTTGACATTTTTTAATGAACATTTTCTAATTATTGACTTACATGATCATTTGTACTTATTATTAAACTTATTGTTCAAGGATAATTATAGGTATTTAAAACTAGAAATGTGTCCACAGGTCAAGGATGCCCCTGCTATTGCTTCACATATTAATAAGGAAATTTATCGGACATCAATTTCGTGTTTTTTTACTATTCCAAGGGGAATAACTCTGGAATTACTGAGGCGATGGGGCCGATTGTCTAACTTGGTCAAGATATTGTGCCAATATACAATTTGACCAAGTTTGGAGAAGACTGGATAACAATTACCCAAGATATGAGTCCCGACATCAATTTTGTGTATTTTTACTATTCCAAGAGGCATAACTACGGACGTGCAGTGGTTATGGGGCCCGATTATCCAACGTGGTCAAGACATTGTGCCCATAAACAATTTGACCAAGTTTGGAAAAGACTGGATAAGAATTACCCAAGTTAGAGTCCGGACAACATTAATTTACATGAAACTTTACTATGAGTATTCTATGGGGCATAACTCTGAAGTTGTTGAGGTGATAGGACCGATTACCGAACATGGCCAAGACATTGTGCCCATATACAATTTAACCATGTTTGGATTTTGTGAATTTCGTAAGACAAATAGTTTGAGATATGAATTCATTCAACAGCTTACAAACCTTGATCTGTGTTTATAGCACCTTTTATGGGATATCACAATTTTGGTTTCATGGTAGCCCGAAATATGTCGAAAACAATATTACTTATGCAACCCTCTAGAAAACACTATAAGAAAACTCAGGCTAAAATCTGGATGAGCTATGACGAGAAATGTAAGAGATATAGACCTGTAAACACAGCTTACATGTAGCTAAATTCCATGCGAATTGAGACATTGCACAATTTAAGGGTCATCAGAATTTGGATTCCATGGGAGCCCAGGAGGTATAGGAACCAAAATTACTTAAGCAGCCCATAAAATAATGCTATAATAAAGCTCATGGCCAAATTTGATTGAGCCAGGACAAGAAATGTAAGAGATACAAACCTAAAAACACAGCTTACATGTAGAGCTTGATGTTGATAGGGATGCTGATCTCTCTTATTCTTCGAATAGTCAACCTAAAAATTAGTCTGGTTCACAACCCAGTCTATGACTTTAACAGTGATGTAAGGAACTTCACAGTGTGGAAGAAATGAAAAAGCAGTCTGGATACTCTATGGTATACTTCTCTGGGACTGGTGAATACTGTATAGTTACTTACTCTATGGTATACTTCCCTGTGACTGGTGATTACTGTATAGTTACTTACTCTATGGTATACTTCCCTGTGACTGGTGATTACTGTAAAGTTACTCTATGGTATACTTCCCTGTGACTGGTGATTACTGTATAGTTACTTACTCTATGGTATACTTCCCTGTGACTGGTGATTACTGTATAGTTACTTACTCTATGGTAAACTTCTCTGGGACTGGTGATTACTGTATAGTTACTTACTCTATGGTATACTTCTCTGGGACTGGTGATTACTGTATAGTAACTTACTCTATGGTATACTTCTCTGGGACTGGTGATTACTGTATAGTTACTTACTCTATGGTATATTACCCTGGGACTGGTGATTACAGTATAGTTACTTACTCTCTGGGACTGGTGATTACTGTACAGTTACTTACTCTTTGGGACTGGTGATTACTGTATAGTTACTTACAGTATGGTATACTTCCCTGTGACTGGTGATTACTGTAAAGTTACTTACTATATGGTATACTTCTCTGGGACTGGTGATTACTGTATAGTTACTTACTCTATGGTATACTTCTCTGGGACTGGTGATTACTGTATAGTTACTTACTCTATGGTATTCTCTGGGACTGGTGATTACTGTATAGTTACTTACTCTATGGTACACTTCTCTGGGACTGGTGATTACTGTAGTTACTTACTCTATGGTATATTACCCTGGGACTGGTGATTACAGTATAGTTACTTACTCTCTGGGACTGGTGATTACTGTATAGTTACTTACTCTCTGGGACTGGTGATTACTGTATAGTTACTTACAGTATGGTATACTTCCCTGTGACTGGTGATTACTGTATAGTTACTTACTCTATGGTATACTTCTCTGGGACTGGTGATTACTGTGTAGTTACTTACTCTATGGTATACTTCTCTGGGACTGGTGATTACTGTATAGTTACTTACTCTATGGTATATTACCCTGGGACTGGTGATTACAGTATAGTTACTTACTCTATGGTTTACTTCTCTGGGACTGGTGATTACTGTACAGTTACTTACTCTATGGTATACTTCCCTGGGACTGGTGATTACTGGACAGTAACTTACTCTATGGTATACTTCTCTCGGACTGGTGATTACTGTATAGTTACTTACTCTATGGTATATTTTCCTGGGACTGGTGATTACTGTATAGTTACTTACTCTATGGTATATTTTCCTGGGACTGGTAATTACTGTATTATTACTTACTGTATGTACTGTATTATTACTTACTGTATCGTATATTTTCCTGGGACTGGTGATTACTGTATAGTTACTTACAGTATGGTATACTTACCTGGGACTGGTGATAACTGTAGTTGTTTACTGTATGGTATACTACCCTGGGACTGGTGATTACTGTATAGTTACTTACTCTATGGTATACTTCTCTGGGACTGGTGATTATTGTATAGTTACTTACTGTATGGTATATTTCCCTGGGACTGGTGATTACTGTATAGTCACTTACTGTATGGTATCCTTCCCTGGGACTGGTGAATGATTACTGTACAGTTACTTACTCTCTGGGACTGGTGATTACTGTATAGTTACTTACTCTCTGGGACTAGTGATTACTGTATAGTTACTTACTCTATGGTATATTTCTCTTTGAATGGTGATTACTGTACAGTTACTTACTCTATGGTATACTTCCCTGGGACTGGTGATTACTGTACAGTTACTTACTCTATGGTATACTTCCCTGGGACTGGTGATTACTGTACAGTTACTTACTCTATGGTATACTTCCCTGGGACTAGTGATTACTGTACAGTTACTTACTCTATGGTATACTTCCCTGGGACTGGTGATTACTGTACAGTTACTTACTCTATGGTATACTTCCCTGGGAATAGTTACTTACTCTATGGTATACTTTCCTGGGACTGGTGATTACTGTATAGTTACTTACTCTATGGTATACTTCCCTGGGACTGGTGATTACAGTAGGACAGAATGATGTGACACCATATGCTAACAGGCCTTTTGCCACAGCTCTGATTCCACCTGTGATATCTTCTGTCTGTGTAAAATCTATACCAAAAGCTCCTAAAATTGAAAATAGATCTATCTTTATTTTTTTTTTTTAGACTGTGTAATATCTTAAAGAGGATAAATCAGTTTGTTTGATGTTTTACGTCATTTTCAACACATGTCAGGTTATATATAACATAATTTTTTTGTGGTGGAGGCAGACGACCCACTTTTCTTGAGTAAAACCAGTACAGTACACCTCCTGCCATCCATAAGAATCAACACTTCCTCACTTACAAGTCGAGCTGCCAGTGGGATTCAAACCTGCAGCGGTGAGAGGCGAGAAGGTTTAACCACTCGGCCACTGAGACGCTCTGACCATCGGGCTTTTGCTAGAAAAATCTTAAATTTTAAAAATGTTCTAATTCATGATAAAAATGTAATTTCAACTAGAAACATGGAAATTCCATGAAAACCATGTTTTCCATTTTTGGTAACAATAACCTTGACCCAAGGAATTCCAAATGCAATCCCAAACTTCCTTTTGATATAAGCTACCTACACAGCAAGTTTCATTCTAATATCTCATTCCTTACTTAAGTTATTGAGCAGAAATGAGTCTTCTATTTTTAATAACAGTGACCTTTACCTTGACCCCAAATGCAATCCCAAGCTTCCTTTCCATATAACGTACATACGCAGCAAATTTCGTTTCAATATCTCATTCCCAACTAAAGTTATTGAGCGGAAACTAAGAGTGTACCGCTGCAAACACTCACACATGCCCGCCAAACGACATACCCCAATGTAATAACCAGAGTTTTCCAAGGAAAACCTGGTTAATGAATATATTGTGTTCTCACCATGTTGTTCAATTCTAAATTTGAATTCACCATATATCTTGGGTGAAATCAGCTGTAAAATGCTAAAATTAACCCTGGCGCATAACCTAGGATAGCATGCACTTCTATGCAGAATGAATATTGTTGTAAATAAAGGGTCATATTTAGGCTCATTCATTATGATTTGGTCCTTTAGAATAGAAAATATCATTGTTTGCCAGTTTTAAGTTGGACCCCCAGACCCCGAGGAAAAGGCTGATGTGCCAACCCCTCCTTTAACACTGAGTCTCCGAGGTGTATGCATACATATATAAATGCACACAAAGGACTCATTTTAGCTATCTGTCTTTTCCCTTTAATATTTGTTGCTTATGTTTTAAATGATTATTGAAGAAGAAAATAAATCTTTATATATATATATATATACCTGTAAAAAGTTCAAGGGTCCTTATGCTGGTAGATATATAGAAAAACAATAAGAAAGACGCAAGAACTTTCTCTGCTTTAGTAGATCTTCAGGCAGTAGCCATTTTTATAATGTCATCAATACATCTGTACACAAGTTATGCCACTTTGTGAAACGTTTCCGTGCAATGTTGCGAAATGTTCTCGTGCGACGTTATTGCAGGAAACGTTCATATTTGACGTAGCAGCAAATAAGAGTACATAGTTCTCATAGTAATATGCTGTATAATGTATAGCGCTTTTTATGAATTTGCGCTATATATATAACATGACAACTGTCACAGGCTTACTCACATACGTAATGCCTGTTTATTTAAATAACAGGTAAGTTTCAAAATCGGATTCAGGACTAATACCAACACCCAAGGCTTTTTTAAATAGCCAGTCTGCGGCGAATTTACTCTCCTACTTTGGTTAGCTGACTGGTTACTTTAAAGGGAATGTAGCGACACAGCCAAACCATCTTTATTATTAAGAGTTCTGACAAACTTTAATAAGGGTGAAAGAATTGTCAAAATCGGTTGATAAACAAAGTAGATATTATCATTTGAAGTTTCTGTTGAAACAGATATGGAAGCGGCCATTTTGAGAGCTATGACATCACGGTTCTAAATGACCATATATGGAATATTTATAAATTTGAAAATTTACACATTTATAGGGCAAAATGACAGCAATTGCATGAAAAATATGTAATACTTAGTGGCAATAATGCTTTATATGACCAGTAAATTTTTTTGCATTCATTTGCAATGATTTTCTCCGTTTAAACAATATTTATCAATATTCCCTATATGGTAATATGGAACTATGAAGTCATAGTTCTAAAATGGCGGCTCCCATACCCATTTTAGAACAACCTTTAAACATATATTTTTTGTTTATCATCCGATTTTGATAATTCTTTTACCTTTTTACAAGATTTTCAGAACTCTCAATAACAGAGCTTATTCGGCTGTGTCGCTACATTCCCTTTAACTTAAGTAGCTATCCCGTCAACAGTGGCCAAATTTTACAACATATTATTTTGCCGTTATTTGGATGGTTAGTTTCTTCAATCAGTCCCCAATACAACATTAAAAAGAAAAAACTACAAATCACCTAATATCTACTGCTAAAACAAGCACTGAGTCAGAAATTATACGGTTCTGTCGTGTAAATTTGCCATTAAATGGATGGTTAGTTTCTTTAAGCAGTCCCCAATACAACAACATTAAAAAGGAAAACTATAAATCACCTACCTACTTTTAAAACAAGCCCTGAGTGTGTTATGGGCGTAAAAATGTTTCATTTATTGAAGGGGGTGGGGAGGGGGGGTACTTTTTTCAAGAAGATATTAAATAGACAATCAAAAAAAAAATATGCTTCAGTAATTGAGAGGGGGCCAAACTTTTTCACACAATTTTTGACAAGCAAAAATACCCCAAAAACTTTATATCCATGCTCAATAACACCAAAACATACAACAGTATATAGGGAAAAAAAGATAATCAGGCACCACTGGCCCCTACGCACATGAGAGTCAGACATTCTGTTTGATGCTGAGAGATGGGGATTATTCATACTGGTATCTGCACATGCATTAAAAAATATAAAACTTAAAATAGTTAAACACAAGAAATCCTAGGATTCACATGTCTCGCCTAACGGGGGCGGGACTTTAAAATGAAAGATAAATGATGCTTAAATGAAAGTTTGTAAACATTTTAATAATTAAAAACAATGGAATTTACCGTTTGCTGAGAGACATTTAAGTGCATTTGTTTAAAAACAAAATGCCATCCTATATAAAAACAAGAGGCCTCTACTGGCAAAAACGGCTCTTATATCAAGGGTTGTCGACATAAAATTCTCATCAGTACTTCTTTTAAAACATTGCAAAAAGAACAGGGCCAGGATGGACTTAGATCGCTCACCTGGTAATCATCGGCAATAAGTCTGCTGTGTCTAGTCTGGCATATTTTTATATTTTTTAATTTGTCCCACTTTCTTCTATGAAAGATTTTTTTCTCAACAAATCAAGGGCCATAACTCGTCGTTACTAACAAGATCTAGCTGGTTTTCAAACTTTCCAAGAATTCAGTGATATACCGCGCTTTGCACAACTAGACATCATACTGAGGCTTCCTGCCAAATTTATTTCGTAGAAATCCAATATTATAAGCCGTTTAGGAGTAGCGCCAACAAGAAATTTAAAGTAAAAATGTCAAAGGGCCAAAATTCGGTAAAAAATCAGCAAACTGGAAAAAAAGCGCGATATGCACAACTAGACATCTTACCGATGCTTCCTGCCGTAACTCTATCAAAAATCAATGAACCGGAAAACGCATTAGGCACAACTAGAAATCATAGCAATGCTTCCTGCTAAGTTTCGTCAAATCCAACATGACGTTAACGAAAAATAAATAAATAGATAAAAAATCAAAAAATAAATAAATAAATGAAATATAAAACAAAAGAAAATTAAAAAAAAAATCAAAAAACATAGTCAGAAGTTAAAGTTTGGTAAAGATCAGATGACATTTTAAGGCCCTATCGTATTAATAGGAAAAATATAGCATTTTTAACTAAATCAAGGGCCATAACTCCCCTGTTACTGGTCCGATCTGGCTGATTGTCGAACTTGCCTGAGCTTTCATTGACATTAACAATCTTGTAAAGCTTGGTAAAGATCGGATGAAAAATGAAGGCCCTAAACTAAACTTAACTAAATCATGGGCCATAACTCCGCTGTAACTGGTCCGATCTGGCTAGTTGTATCTTGAGTGATACATCGCAATGTGACAAAGCAAATGTGGATGTGACCTTGACCCTATAATAATAAATTGACATTTGCGTCACTTTCTCACAAATATTATGCATTAGACCTTTCAAACTTTGCTTATATGGGTAGTACATCACAATGTGTCAAAAAGCAAATGTGGATGTGACCTTCACCATTCAAGCAAAGGACAAATAACTTTAATTGTTACATTTACATCACTTTCTCATGAACTATAATTTTGCACTAGATGCTTTAAACCTAGTTTATAGCTTAATCTTTGGAAGACAAGACATTCTATTTTGACGTAGTTGTGGGTTTGTGAACGCATGGATTTCATCTATGATGACCTACTTTTTGGAGCTGATGATTTTTTGATTATTCTTTTAGCATACAGTTTGTGAGAAAATGACCAAAAGCAAAACTTGAACGTTGACGCATTTTCCGCCGTCGGAAAAGCAACACCTATGTCTCTTTTTTTCTTCGAAAAGGCGAGACAAAAATGATTTCTGAAATGTAATCAGATCTATGCCTGTTTATTTACCATTTATTTGAACATCAATATACCCAGGGGCGATAATGCATCCTCTACAGTCAATCTGCACATCAGCATAGGCTTTCTCATCGAAGAAGAGCTTCTCAGGATTAAGGATCTTTCCAGATCTGACCCACAGGTCTTCCTTTATAAGATTGTTATTCCACAAAATTCTACAGTTTTTGAACTGATTAATACAGCCTCCAACACTTGATGAAGGCATTCTGTCTGGCAATCTGTAATTAATATACTGTTAATAAGAAATTATGAAAAAATAAATAGCGCCCAAAGTCAACTTGTGTCTGGATGATAGAGACTATTATGAACACTGATTTTGTTTCTTTAAAAACAGCTTTGACATGATTATTTGAGATTTTAATTGATATCACCAGCTAGCTAAGCATATCAAGGTAACATATTGCAACTTTTATTGTAAAATTAGATTTATACTGACATTACTGTTGACATTTGAGTTCTAATTCCTGTTGGATTCACTCTTAACAAAAATGTCGAGGACTAAACAGAACAACCATAACAGTGCTTGACACAGACGGTCGCCCACTCGCCGGCGGCCAGTAAAACCTCTCCTAGGCGAGTGAAATTTGATCTCTTCTGGCCCAAACAATATTCTTTGGGCGAGTGCAGTTTGCTTTAATAAATAGATGCAAGCACGCACTGTTCAACATGTCGATACGGCAAAAGCCAGTCCGTGCGTACGACACTCGCCAACCGCTTGTAGCAATATAATTTCCGCATATTAGGAACACAAACTGCACATCATAGACTGGTCGCAGGTCCATTATCAGTATCCAAGTAGCTAGCGCGAGCCACGGCAGATACGTTAGTCGATCGGGAACACGTCTATATACACCAGTGTCTATAAATAAACGGAGCGATGTGGCTGATCGGTTGTTCATTGGTCTCCTGACATGCTGCATCTGATCGTACACGATACTTAGCGAAGATTTTGGGAACCAGCGTCGGGAATTCCGCGGGAATCTCCATGCATACGAAAAGATCAACAAACCACAAAGGAAAGAATGGCGTCAAATTCAGATTTGCTGTCAAAATGGTCTTTTATGAAACGACCACCAGCAGAGGATCAAAAAAAGGCGAAGTATGCAAAGTAAGTAATTTATGCAGACATTATTATTTATTAGGATTTTTGACAGGGGACATGGGCTCACATTCCCTGCCTGGAAATTATATTCACCCGAGCCATTAGGAATTTGACATACTTCAAAGTTGTAACCATTTATTTAAGAAAAAAACAGCCAAAAACACGATTTCATTTTTATTGCGCCAATTTCTCCGTAACGTGCCTCTATATAGGACTTGGACCATTAACCAGAGAGGTCAAAAGTTGAAAATGGTCGTACTCGAAAGTAGTACCATCAGTGGTGTTATTTGGGACTGTGTAATTGATTTAGTACATGTATAAAAGAGGTAAGTATATTTACTGTTGTTGTTTTGAGGATAGATTTCCGAAGATACATGTATGGGTGCAAAAATCAAAGGAATCGGTCATCAGAGTGCTGAGTGGTACTTCTTTGTATGAGGTAAGATTTTAAACAAAATGAGGTGTGGTTCGGCTGTTGTTGTCAAAAAAGGTCATCTACTTTCATTTTGAGCCAAATGCTGGTGCATAGAGCAGTTATGGTCATTGTTGTTTTGCTATTTTTGTGTTTTGTCGTCACGTATATACATTTTAATGGATATTTGAAGTGTCACGGAGCATTAGGGTAAGTGTTATTCTGTGTAGAGCTAATATTACGGTCTATGTGAAAATAATGGTGTTTCAAATCCAACTAGACGTTGTTTACTTTCGTGACGTCATCGCTCTAACGTCGTTAAATTTGGCGGATATTTTAATAAAATAAACGTATTTTGTCACTATGTTTCTTGTTTTATTATCTGTAAAATTGCCAAAAAAATACGGGTGTGACTAAACACCCCCAGACACCCATGGCCACCCCCAGACACCCCCGGACACCCATTGACACCCCCAGACACCCAATACTATATTAATTATATGCAAATAATAGCTAAAAACTGTATCTTATTATTCTTAGTAACCGTTTCTGAAAAAATAGAAGGTTATAATAGCGTAAATGAGTCTCCATTGCCCTTCCATAGTAAAGTCAGAATTTTGACAACCTGTTAAAAACTTAAACCTCGTTAGAATTCTGGGAATCTTACTTTATCATGCAAATAAACATGTCTGCTATTAAACATCAACAAGGAAATAGGGGGTTTAATACCTTCTAAGAAACATTTCTTCAGTTGTATACTAACACCGGGTCAAAGGTCAACACTATTTTTACCCCTTGCAATTTCATACCCTGTCTACTTTCACTTCTCAAATTTATATCAAAAACTGTCAAAAACATGATGAGCTGCATTTTCAAATATCAACAACATGTCCAGAATACAGTTACAGCCAAAAAATAACAGGAAACTGCATTAAAAAAAGTTTTTAAAGAAAAAAAGATTAGCACTCTTTAATACAGAACTACTTTCGACTGCACCAGGCGAGCACATCCTGTTGATTTAGTGTAATTAGACCTAGAACATTTTGTGTATCCAAACCATCCAAAATGTGAAGTTAGCCGATTATCGTCGCTATTATTTTCACATATTATATGAAATGGGAACTCGTTTAAGATCCTCTATATATTATTGTTGCAATATAATATATAGTGAGTTTTTAAAATATCAAGATTGCCGTGTGTCACTTTAAACTTTAATTTTGATAGAGAGATAGAGATAGAGAGAGAGAGAGATATATTTGTATGTTTAAAGGTAATATGTATACGTAAAGCAAAGACAGGTGTCAAAGAAAGAAATAATTACGTTATTTATGGGGTAAATTAAATATAAGTATGCACTAATTTGAAATTAGATGTTCATCCATTATAAAAAAAAAAAAACCAATCCATAATTCAATTAATAAACTATGTTGTATTATCAAAGATATACAATAATCGTTCCATAAGACATTATCTAATTAACCGCGACCTAGGATACCGAGCTACTGGGGTTGTTAATTAGTTGTCAAGTATGGCACGTGGTGTTCTGGTAATACGTCACTCACAGCATGCAGTACCCGTTAGGCCAGAGTTTTTTTATAGTTAGTTTTACGGGAGACTTTGGAAAAAAATGCAGTAGGAGGAGGAAATAAAAATAAAAATGGGTAAAATGAGGAGTCATAAAAAAAAAAAAAAAAAAAATAGAAATTTTGAGAATTCTTTTTTTCTTCATAAAACAAGTTTTTCTCGTAACATTAATATTAATTAATATTAATTAATATTAAATGTATTATGTCTATATCTATCTTTCTTTTCTTTCTTTCTTTCTTTCTTTCTTTTTTTTCTTTCTTTCTTTCTTTCTTTCTTTCTTTCTTTCTTTTCTTTCTTTCTTTCTTTCTTTCTTTCTTTCTTTCTTTCTTTAAAGAGATTCTATGTTTGAACAGAATAGAAGACTAATTGATTAAATCACGACAGTAATAAAAGAGGATATGGTTCAGAGTTGTTTAACATCGTACATGGTAAAAGCCCGTGAGGATACAAAATACAATTTCACAAAGCATGGCAACAGTGTAGGTATTACAAACAATACATGTCCAAATATGCAGTTCATCTTAACTGAGCTGAAGGCACTTCCTAAAAGGCTTTATTTACAAATTCCAATAGGCTTAAAAGCCCGTGAGAATACAAGATACAGTTTCACAAAACATGGCAACAGTGTAGGATTTTACAAACAATAAACTTGTTAATCTGAGACAGTCACAGCAAAATGCACTTATACAGGCAAACACGCACGCACACACGCACGCACTCACCCACGTACGCTTACGCACATTACACTTACGCATTCACGCGCACAACAAATTCTATCATACGTTAAATGGACTTAAACAGTGAAATAATTACCTATATTTACTAATTTCTATATAATGTTTCGTTTCGCAATTTAAATGCTTTTAAAACAAAGCAACAATATGTAACTAATTGTACATAAGTACATATATACATACATACATAGACGTATAGTTTCAGTTTTTATTCAGGCTCAAACATATATACATGTTCATCGCCAATACATTTGGCGGCAACAGTTACACACATATACTATGAGAAGAGTATGATAACAGGTATGAGTAATTAAACGTTTTTTGACAGATTTTAATATATACATATAGTTCCATTAGTAATAAAGATGCATTCATATAATTCATATAATGGTAACTACAGTAATGACATACATCTGAATAATTACTTATTATGCATATTTCTTAATAATATAGTAAATACTTATGTAAATATTTAATAAAAAAACAAACAAATAACACTATTCCTTTTAATAACATTACATCGTTCGCATAATGGTGTTTCTTCAAAACAGATGCAAATATATATATTTTTCACACACAGAAACTATTTCAGTTTACTGCTCATTTATTTTTTTGTATTTGGCCTTTTTCGTAACCGCCGAGTATAAGTACTTTTACCTGTACGATTTATAATCCACATGAATGTCCCGTGCGACATGTGCATGCGTCAACTAGTCTAGTCAATGGTCATTCATATATCAAGTGTGAACATAAAACGGATTATTTCGGTGCAGGATATGTGTGAATTCTATAGCAAATAATTTAAATGGATTACTTGTTTTCTAATTGACGATCATTAACGGATAGTGGAATAGTACTATACATGGTATGAAGGTAATCTATACAATTAGCATATGGGCTAAAATCACACCATGTTACATATAATTATTAACGCTTATTATTTATAACTATACCGCTATTCCAAAATAATACTTTGTTCTCTTTTCTGGTTTGCCAGATAAATATATTTTGCTAAACTTTTTAATAGACTAATTTGTTTCGTGCCGACCAGAGATTTAAACTTATGCATATTTGGCCAGCTGCAATAATATCTTGGTATGCACATGTTTCTTAGTTCTCTATAATAAGGACATGCTAGAAGAAAGTGGTATTCATTTTCAATGACATTCATATTACAAAAAGTACACAACCTATTCTCTCTAGGGACATTCCTATACCTTCCTTCCTCGATAGCTAAGTTGTGTGCAGAACATCTAAATCTAGTTAACGACAATCTATGTTTATTTAAAATTGTTACACTATCAACATATTTTTCAAACGAGAAATCAGTTTTAATGATATTGTATGTAGATAATTTTGGAGATTCTTGAAGTGTTGAATACCAATTTTGCAAATATTGATCATGTAGGCGTTCAACAACGCGAGTTATTTGTATATTAGTAACATCCGGGTTATTCCAAAGATAGTTAAAACCTATATTACATAAGATAGTCTTTACTTGATAAGCCCAACAGTTAACATCGTAGTATGTGGCTAGATTGGGAAATTATTTGACACAAGTTAATATGTAATATGAGACGGTTTGAGACAGTTTGCAACCAATTTATATATTAACTCAATAATTTAATGAACTTTTATTTAAAATAACACTTCAAAACATTTTAAAACTATTTTAAGCAGTCTGTGAGTGTCCACTATTCGAAGTTAATAACGCTAGCTTTTATCACGAGCGTGTGAAAATAATGGCCAAAATAATGGCGACGATAATGGTCTAATTGTACATTCTGGATACACAAAATGTTCTATTATTTTACGAAAATCTTTCCAAGTATCATAATACACAATTTTAAGTTACTATCATTATAGCATTAATATATTATTGCGTGTCTGGGGGTGTCTGTGGGTGTCAGTAGGTGTCTGGGGGTGTTCATGGGTGTCTGTGGGTGTTTAGACGGACCGAAAAAATACACTTACGATTATTTCAGATTTGGGCCACCAACATTCAATTTGGGCCAGTGGGTCCAAATTTCTACTGGCCCAAGCAAAATATTTCGGCCCAGCCAAGGGCTTGCCCCTGTGTCAAGCACTGCATAATATAGTCACTGAAGACGGTAATATTAAGAAAAAATACTGTAAAACAAAATGTATCCGGATCAAAGCTTGTCCGAATACGCGATTAGTAATTCAAAACAAGTTCGCTTCAACGTTAGTAATCCGAAATAGTCTGGCCTAAATTCGTTTCTTCTATTAATAATTAAGGCAATGCATATTGATAAAACAAACAAAACGAAATATAAAACGAAACGAGGTGATTATACTACACTGTTACTCTGATTTTGATTCTTTTCCAGTCGTTTACTTTCTTCCTTTCCAGTTGCTTCCCCTTGGTGCGGTGATGAGGCGGTAGGCCTAATACAGTGCGAAAAGGAGTCCAAAGGAGATCCTTTCTCGCGAAAAGGAGATTCGGTCTACGAAAAGGACTCATTAAAGCATAAAAACATTCTAGTTGGATATGTTTGTAGTGTACAAATAAATGTATACGAACTTTTAATATATATTGTTTAATTCTTACTGTATGTGTTTTGACTCGATGAACCACCTTACGAAAAGGAGTTACCGCTACGAAAAGGAGTTACCGCTACGAAAAGGACTCATAAAATCAATATATACAGTACAGCCCTACCTTATTATTTTTGCAGTAATTGAGAAATGTATTCATAGAATATGTGTGTAGTAAAAGAATAAATTGTATCAAACTTTTTTCTTCTTTTTTTCCCCTCAATAATCATGTGTATTGACTTGACGATCGCACGTGGAGTCCGTGTTGGTGAATTTGCACGTGGTGATGGCTCCTCCGGTATCCACACTAGCCGTGGAAATGGTAGCTACCCGCGCCACAGCCAGTATATATCTCGCAGGGTTGATCCAACGCCAATGGGCTGTCCATCCGTAGTGGTTCTGCATCCGCCGTAGGTCTCCACTGTCAGACCGGGTACATAATTATTCAGTGGGGAACTCCCCTCCCGCCCCCTCACCCACCAACCACCCACACACGCTTCCCTCTCCCACAAATTACCCAAACAACTAGACCTACTGTATATCCCGGCACAATATAGGAAACCTATGTGATATTGCCCCAGGGTCACCAAACTTGTTAGCTACAAGCAGGCCGGGCTCTATATTTCAATTTTCAATCCCAGCTACAAGCAAGTCTGTGGGATATCAGAGCTCAGTGCTATGTGGTTTCAAAGAATATTTTCCCTATGTGTTTCCCTATGCAAGTTTATGTTAAACATGTGAACCCTGGGGCGGGGCCAACTTTGGCCTCATGCAGGGTCAACATTTGCACAAACTTGGCAGAGGACCATATAAGCTTATGGTATATGCAGCATATCCTCGCATATGCTAGCTCTATGCCTGGTGCTTTCAGAGAAGAGCATTGTTTTAAACGTTTTCCCCTAAGTCTATGTAAAAGATGTGACCCTTGGGTCGGGCCCAAATTTGACCCAAGGGTCACCATTTAAACAAACTTGGTAAAGGACCGTTAGCTTACGTTACATGCAATATATGAGAGCTCTATGCATTGTGGTTTCAGAGAATAAGTCAGCATTATTTCCCTATACTTATGTCTATGTAAAACTTGAACATGAAAACTTTCTGTTTACACCTTTGGACCTCCGGAGCGCGGTCAATTTTTACCCTGTGGACTTTTTAAGAATCCATGAATAAACATATACTTGTAATTGTCACAAATGCATTTATCATATGACCTGAACACCTGGATAGATGTAGTGTAATTTTTGCCGTTATTTGGTGGGCTATTTTTTTTTAAATAAACTTGATAAGGGAAAAGTGTCGAAATCTGTTCAACGGTTCTTTTCGAACTTGTGTGGTAATGGCAGTCATCGTCAAGTTGTGTGTTCGTGTTGACCTAATGTTAATTAACTATTGGTCCGTCATCTTTAAAAAAAAATCCAAAATGGATGGAATACTGTTCAGCAAATTATTCAACAAATTGCATAATTTAGGCATGAGACCAAGTAAATTTACATAAAAAACAAACCAACTTTTAGTAAAACGTTATCAAACTCTCGGATATAAAGGGCACACGTTCTGCCATATTCTTTATTCAGGTATTCTTTATATTATGCTCACATCAATAGTGTTGAACAACTGCCATGTACTATATGGTTGACATTGCTCATGCTCGAAAGATGCATTTGGTTGAAAATTTCACTTGACCATATCCCATCCATCTTAGATCTTTTTTGAAAATGGCTGGCGGATCCGTGCTGGTAAACGACTAAGGCGTACACGAAATGACTCCCCTGCTGCCGATCATGGCAGAGGAGAGCAGTTGTGAAAACATTATTCATGTCAAGTTTAGCCAAAATCGCTTAAGCGGTTAATGGGGAGAAGTCGCAAAAATGAACGGACGGCGACGGACGGACAAAGAGCGGTCAGAATAGCTCACATTGGTGAACTAAAAAACAGGACCCTGGATCACATTCTTGATCATTCTTTCCTCGTGCCAACTTACCGTTTGTTTTATACATTTTCCACATAACTAAATGTTAAATTCACATCGCCACGACAACAATATTTGACAACACGGTTAACACAATATTTATGATGGCCAACCCAAGAAGCATGCACGTAATAATGATTGTCACAAGTAGTCAATGAATAATTATTTTCGAAGATGTCGCATGGAATTTCCTAAATTTTCTTTTTAGTTTTAGCTCTACTGATCAAAGATCAGCAAAGATCAGCAGAGCTTATGCCGTAGTACGTCGCCCGTCGTCCGTCTGTAAACTTTTTTTTTTTGTGGCGACTTACTCCTCTGAAAGTACTGCATGGATTTTCAGGAAACTTTACATGAATATTGCACATAACGGGAAATTGATCCTAGCAAAAAATCAGTTTGATGTCAAATCAAAGATGGCCGACAAAGCTCAAATAGATTTTTAAAAAGAAATCTGTAGCGACTACTCCTCCGAAACTGTAAGTGATACTGATATGGGAAAATGATTGAAGCAGAACATAATGTTGGTCCTTGACGAAAATCATTTTGATTCGACGTCAAGCATGGCCACCAACGGCCATATTTGTTTACATAGAGTTATATAGACAAATATTGTGGCGACTACTCCTCTGAAACTACTTGATGTATGTTTATGAAACCTTATAGGAATGTTGCACTTGATGTCTAGTTGGTTCTAAGTAAAAATCAGGTCGGCCGGAAATTCAAGATGGCCATCACAGCTAAAACAAAAAAGATTATAAAAATACAGTTTTGGGGCGACTACTTTTCAAAAAACATAAACCATTCGATATCAAATATGGCCACCAGCGGCCATCTTTGTTTATATAGAGTTATTTAGGAAAATCCGTGTGGAGACAACCCTCTGAAACTGCATCATCGATTTCATGAAACTTTACAGGAGTGTTGCTCTTGATGTCAATAAAAGTATTTGGTTCTAAGTACAAATCAGATCGGTCGGAAATTCAAGATAGCCACCACAGCTAAAAATATTTAAAAAATAGAACTTTGTGGCGACTACTTCTCAAAACCATAAGCGATATTGATGTGAAACTCTTACCAAAATGACTGGCATGACATGTAGTTGGTTCTAATCAAAATTCATTTTTATTCCATATCAAACATGGACGCCAGCGGACATCTTTGTTTATATAGAGTTATATAGGGAAAACTTGTGACGACTACTCCTCTGAAACTACATGATGAATTTGCATGAAACTTTACAGGAATGTTGATCTTGATATTTAGTTGGTCCCAAGTAGAAACCAGGTCTTCCCGAATCTCAGGATGGCCACCACATCTAAAATAGATTTAAAAAATACAGCTTTAGGGTGACCATGTGTTACTGAGTCGGTACCTTTACCAAAATGACTGGCATAGCATAGGTACTTAACACATTGTTTTGACGTCAGACATGTCACCAGCAGCCATCTTTGTTTACAGAGAGTAATACTGGAAACGCTTGTGGCAAGTACTCATCTGAAACTACTTGTAGGATTTTCATGGAGTTTTTAAGGAATGCTACTCTTAAACTTGTTACAAACGTGATTTTCATTTGAGAAATATTGAAAATAAAATGTAATATGACTGTAAGGTTCCTTGGACTTCAAACATGCCTCCTCCAAACATGGTTTAAATTTTGTTTTATATTGTACAAACACTACCCCTGCAAATAATGACAAACATATACAATTTTATGATATCTAGCTGTTCAGATCTTCGGAAGAGCGTTTCAAGATCATGGACCTCTTGTTTAAGAATTGTGGCCATCCCGAATCACCGACGACACGACAAACACTTTATCTGAAAAGGCACTCATACCTAACGAACAGTTCAACGAAATAAGAGGAACCATGCACTACTCTAACACGATTGAGTCTATTCCTATGGGTCTTAGTCTTGTTAAAGTAGCTATCCCGCCAACAACAGCCAAGTTTTACAACATATGTACACCGTTTCTAAACCTACTGACGACGATGTATATCTATATAACTTACATAATTTGAGAATTCAAACTCTATATATAGACACAATGTAAACGTCTTTAACCAGCCAGGCCAAACCCCAAAACTGAGCGTTGAATTAAGAGTTACAATTAATTTTACGCATAAGCAATCACGGGTATTTTAAGAACCCGCGAACAATCCTATACTTTTAATCGCACATGTACATTATAATATGATTTGAAAACCCGGATAGTTTTGATAAACGGTTTTGTATTGTTACTTTGCCGTTATTTGACGGCTTATTTTCCTTAAACGGATAGACCCCGATACACTTCGATACATTGGATCGCCCGGTTTACGCCCTAATACGTGGTCCAGTGGTAGAGCGCCGAACTCCTGATCGAGAGGTCGTGGGTTCGATCCTCTGTCACGACCACGTTATTTATCCTTGAGCAAGATAATTAATCCACATTGCTTAGTACTGGTTCTACCCAGGAAGCCATCGAGAGTGATTAATCTAAGTTGCAATAACTTGTTTCGCAATCGATGTAAAATGAATATGTTTAAACTAAACATACGCTCCCATACAACGGACGAGGCTAGGGAAATGTTATTGCCTAAGGGAAAACCGAAGCACTGTAATGGCGCCACTGATAATCTCCAGATGTAGAACCAGAATAGTTTACCGAACTACATTAAGCGCTTTCAGAGATGTCGTTTTATATTTCGTTATATAACACTTTGTAAAATATAATAGAAGTAAAACAATGTTTATAATACCAGAATGTGCTGTAAACGTTGTGTCTAGTTTTAGTTACTGCTGTCATCTGGGACGCCTGACACAAACTAAAAGGACACCACCTTTCACTGAAATACGTCAGATGTTTTAGACGAGATTTCGTTTCTGTGAAATGTCTGACGTACGACGGACAGACACGAACTGCCATCGCATATTCTCGCCAGGTCTTCGGCAATTAGAGCTAATAATCATTGCAAACTTCTATATTATCATCACTATTGTCATCGACTAGCAGTACTATATATTATGTTATATAAGTATATAGTTTTAAAGTTGAATTGATATAATTGTTAAGCTATATGCACCTATCAATGTTTTCTCCCACCGGGGCGCGTGTGTATGTGTGTGTGTGTGAGGGGGGTGGGGGGGGGGGGGGGCGTGCGGGAAATTCCGGGGATCAGACAGAAATTCCCAGGGGTAGGGAATTAGACAGAACCCTTGTTCAGCATGGGTATATTTATTAACTCCTGTTATGAGGAATTAGATATACAATTTCTCACTAGTGAAGGGAATGAGACAACAGGGCTTTTCCTAGCTATTTTGGGAAAAGACCCCTAGATCGAATTGGGAATTTTTTATCGACAAATTGCCAAAATTGGGAACTTAGTAAATTATGAACAGTTATCGTTTAAATAGTGATTTCAACCTGTTAGAGTGGAAATTAGTGTGTGGAGTGACACCAACACAATAGAAAATATCTTTAAAACTCAAAAAAATATACTATTATTATATATATATATTTTTTTTGTGGATTGGGATTTTCTTCTTCTTTAAATTGGGGGGGAAAAGTGTTTTTTTACTTTTTGTGTTAACATTGTGTTATAAGTGAATTATTCACTGTTTGCTGTAATTCTCCAATTCCCATTTGTGTGAATGTCTAACCCTAACCCTAGATAATATTGGGACAACGACCTCAGATGGAAATGACATATGATACTTCGCTAATGTATGTCTTCATATTGACTATGACATAGTTGTATGTCCTAAAATATGTTTAATTTACAATTAAAGGTTTGCACAAAATGGTATTGGTTTCCGGCATTTATTGTTCCGCGTATAGCGTCTCCGAGTCCGAATGGTTAACGACGTTGCGTTGTAAACCTTCGCCTCTCACCGCTGCGGGTTCGAATCCCACAGGGAGCTCGACTTGTAAGTGAGGAAGTGTCGAGGTGTACAGCACTGGTTCTATCCAGGATAAGTGGGTTGTCTGCCTCTACCACAAAAAAAATCGACCGTCATATGTAACCGTACATGTGTTGCAAATGACGTAAAACACCATACAAACAAACAAAATGTTCAATGAGTTTTTTATTTTACCCTTCACGTTATGCTTACACACTTTAAAGAATAACCTCTGTACCGATCCGTATATCTAACGCATACGATTCATTTTAGCAACATGCGCTTTCCATTACACAATAGTGTATTTATGTTAAAGGAGGTACATCTCGCTAGGGGTCACACAATGGTGTATTTATGTTAAAGAAGGTACATCTCGCTAGGGGTCACACCATAGTGTATTTATGTTAAAGGAGGTATACATCTCGCTAGGGGTCACACAATGGTGTATTTATGTTTAAAGAGGTACATCTCGCTAGTGGTCAAACAATAGTGTATTTATGTTAAAGGTGGTATATCTCGCTAGGGGTCACACAATAGTGTATTTGTGTTAAAGGAGGTATATCTCGCTAGGGGTCACACAATGGTGTATTTATGTTTAAAGAGGTACATCTCGCTAGGGGTCACACAATAGTGTATTTATGTTAAAGAAAGTACATCTCGCTAGGGGTCACACAATAGTGTATTTATGTTAAAGGAGGTACATCTCGCTAGGGATCACACAATATTGTATTTATGTTAAAGAAGGTATATCTCGCTAAGGCTCACACAATAGTGTATTTATGTTAAAGGAGGTATATCTCGCTAGGGGTCACACAATAGTGTATTTATGTTAAAGGAGGTACATCTCGCTAGGGATCACACAATATTGTATTTATGTTAAAGAAGGTATATCTCGCTAGGGCTCACACAATAGTGTATTTATGTTAAAGGAGTTTCATCTCGCTAGGGATCACACAATAGTGCATTTATGTTAAAGGAGGTTTATCTCGCTAGGGGTCACACAATAGTGTATTTATGTTAAAGGAGGTATATCTCGCTAGGGGTCACACAATGGTGTATTTATGTTAAAGGAGGTACATCTCGCTAGGGGTCACACAATAGTGTATTTATGTTAAAGGAGGTATATCTCGCTAGGGGTCACACAATATTTTATTTATGTTAAAGGAGGTACATCTCGCTAGGGGTCACACAATAGTGTATTTATGTTAAAGGAGATACATCTCGGTAGGGATCACACAATAATGTATTTATGTTAAAGGTGGTATACATCTCGCTAGGGGTCCGAACTAATTATCCCGTCTAAAGGGCCTATACATAATGAGTGAGCACTCAAGTTACCCCTTATTATACAAGGAAATTAATTTAGCACAGTTATATGTGCTATCTTAGGTTTCGTACCAATGTTATATACTTCAAGCATTTTACAC